>VUQG01020201.1:0-12629 GCA_015106755.1 Etia nguti
ACACAGAATTACCGAATTAACCGTTAAAGTCATAAAAATCAATCATATTAATTACTTACTAATTAATAATGCTATATATATATATATATATATATATATATATATATATATATATATATATATATATATATATATATGTGTGTATATATATATATTTTATTTAATTTTTTTTATCCTTATAGCACCCAGAATTCCAACAGACAAGCGGATCTTCACCACCACTCACTCTCCAAGCTGTGTGTTCCAGGATGTGGATGAGAGGTAAGCCAAGAATGCTTTTACTGCTGAATTTAAACTAAATGATCTCTGAAAAAGGTGCAAACATTTGGTGCTGTTGGCTGCTAACACTACACTTTGTTTCAGGGCAGTACCTCTTCTTGGGTACCTCCCTCAGGACCTGATTGGCACCTCAGTCCTCTGCCACCTGCATCCCAATGACCGCCCGATCATGCTGGCTATTCACAGAAAGAGTGAGCCCAAACAAAATTAACAGAAGAAACATCAACATCTCATGTGAGCACAGGAAATCAGCACTTATCTCAATCTGTTTGTTTTTCCTCTGCAGTCCTCCAGTACGCAGGACAACCGTTTGACCACTCGTCCATCAGGTTCTGTGCACGAAATGGAGAGTACATCATCTTAGACACCAGCTGGTCCAGTTTTGTCAATCCTTGGAGCCGCAAGGTCTCCTTTGTTATTGGGAGACATAAAGTCCGCATGTAAGTATTTATTACCTAAACAAGTTGATACATACATTTAGATCAATATTTGAACACGTTACATAAACTGAGCACATTATAGAAACAAGTTCTTATTGGATAACAAAGCTGCTTCACTTAAGATGTGTTTGTTTACCAGGGGCCCCGTGAATGAAGACATTTTCATGGGCCCAGTCTCGGGTATCAGAGAGGTGAAGACCATGGACTCTGACGTCCAGGAGATTACCGAGCAGATCCATCGGCTCCTGCTACAAGTAAGTGAGGATAAAATTAAAGAAAAAAAACAAAATAATATAAATTTTATAAGCTGAAAGAAAAAATTCAGTTGGAAGGTGGAAGAAAGAGCAACATTTCAAGACCCTAAACAGACTAAAGATTGATCGAGAGATTAACAGTTACTGTTATTGCAGGTGCAGTGTCCTCTCTGTCCCTGGAAATAATCTGTTCATCTATTCCTATTTAATCTTTTTCTTTTGCCTTGTTTTATTTGTAACCAGCCCGTTCATAACAGTGGGTCCAGTGGCTATGGTAGTCTGCACAGCAATGACCACTTTCTTGACATAGGCTCCTCTAATGAGAGCCTGTCGTACAGCAAGATGCATCAAGAGGAAGAGGAAATGAGGGGCAAAGCCAGACCTGTGAGTAAACCCACAAACATGCATTATTTGTTACATGCTGCATGCACTGCATTTACTGTTTGGCATTTTAGTTTAGCATCTGAGTGTGAGTTCAGCAGCCTTGAAAACAAGCACGTGTGCATGCATGTTGCAGATCAAACACAGTCCAAATACACGTTCACTGGCAAGTCTGACCATGCATGTAAGGGATATGAAGCTCTCGAGGTATATAGAAAAAAAAGCACTGTGTGTATGACGAGGTAAATGTGGCTTGTAGTCTAAAGCGCATTGAGTAGTCAGTTGGACCCAGAACAGAAGACGCCATGCTCACTTTCTCTTTATGGACGTCTGATTATTCAACAGTTTGCAGTGAAACTATTTAGAGTCTGGAACCTAAAGTTGCTGCTAACCACTAAGTAAATTATTCACTTGATTATATGGCGAAGAAGTGAATAAGGAAGGGAATTAGGTCACTGTTACAGTTCACTACAGTGAATCCTTACCCATGTGGTCATGCTAGAATTGGTTGAGATGGCAACAGCACTTTTGCCTCAGGATTATGAAACAAATTTAGCCAAGATTAATATGAATTTAGTCTTAATATTCCTGTATTATTATTTTGAATGAGAAATCTGAGAAGATTGTAAATGATTGACTCTTGTTTGTCTATTTACCAGCGAACTTTTCAAGAAATCTGCAAGGGAATTCATCTTCAGAAGAGAGAAGAGCAGCAGACGGCAAAGCCAGACAGCAAAAAAAGCAATGCCAGTAAGTCCAGTTAATAATGATCTGCATATTTGCTAAGTTGCAGAGCTAATTTTTTGCAAATTGTTCAGTCGCTGATACAATGTGGTGATTTCCTATTAAACTTGGACCCTAATGCTTAATTTGTCTGCTGCAGAGTCTGTACAGAAGAAGAGCCAAGCCGTGGTGCGACCCAAAGACTCGGCTGCTCCTGTTAACTGGAGGGAGGCGGGATCAGCTATGGAGGAGAGCAGAGCCCCTTTCCAGGAGGAGTTGGCCTTCAATGATCAGACTGTATACTCCTACCAGCAGATCAGCTGCCTGGACAGTGTTATCAGGTACAGAGATGACTAATTAGAAAAAAATGCCAGCCATTAGCATTGCTCATCTCATGTAGAGGGACTTTATATGTAGCCTACAATATTCCTGTAATATGTAATGGATACAAAGAAAGTTCAGCAAGTTCTCTGCATCATATTTCTTTATTACTGTCCACTTTCAAGTTTTTACCAGGGAGGAATTGGTAGAAAGAATTGCTACTATAAAATTCAACCTTAACAGAGTTCTTAAAGTTCTTGATCTGTCTTTGACTTTTACAATCGGGTATCATCAGCATTAATACTAATGTTGTGATTGATAAATCCCTGTAGGTACTTGGAGAGCTGTAATGTTCCCATCACCATGAAAAGGAAATGCCAGTCTCTCTCTAACACCACGTCTTCAAACTCTGATGAGGACAAACAGAAGGGATCCAGCAGCATGCAGGTGTCTAATGGTATGTGCCGCTACTTCAGATAATCTAAAATAAGGATAACACAAACCTCTTACCTTTGTTATCATGCAAAGTTACAGCCTTCTAAGGCTTTCAAATTCTTCCCTTTAAACTTCTCTATCAGACTCTTCTACAATACCACTTCCTTGTCAGTAGTTCCTGTTCTCTGTTCTCTTTGGCAGAACCATCCTTGTTGAAGGATCAGTCTGGTCTCTCTGCTTTGGACGATCAAGACAAAAAGTCCACTGACGCAGCCACAGCGGTAGTGGGCACTTCGCGGCCCCTACCTGTACCAAACAAACCAGAAAGTGTGGTGTCCATAACCAGCCAGTGTAGCTACAGTAGCACCATAGTGCATGTTGGGGACAAGAAACCTCAACCCGAGTCAGGTACAGTGACGTGAAAAAGTACTGACCTCCAACCAGGTTCCCTCTATTGTTGCATATTTATTATACTGGAACACTACAGGTATCTGATTATTAAGACAAATGTGAATCGCACACTCTTCAGCTTATTTCTGTTTAAGGAGCACTACAGAGTACTAAAAATCACTGATTTGGAGTGATATTGGCGACTGTAACAGATGTACCAGATTGGTAGCAAATAGTCGATGGACTATTTTTTTTTTTTTTTTTTAAACTTATTGTGGATAGTTTAGTGCGTTTTACTTCATGTATCCAAAAATCCTTTTCTGCCTCATGGAGATCTGAAACGTCTCGGTATGAAAAATATTCAATAATAGAAGAAATCAGAGGAAAATGGCTTCTCACAGCACTGTAAATGCAGCCTGTATGTGTGCAAATTTATGTGTGTCTGTGTGTGTGTTTGTGATGCTGTAGTTTATCAGCAGGTGCTTGGCAACTATCCTTCAATACAGGAAAAAACAAAAGCAAATTTTCACTTCAAGTTCCAGTATGTATGAAGTGTGTTTTTTGTGTCCTATTTGAAATAACTACAAAGGTTTTAAGTGTAATTGGGGGGGGAGAAGGGAAAAAAACACACACACACACACACTATGGCAGTTTAACACACTAGAGGTTAAACTGCCATAAATATACTCAGTTACAGAGAGTTTAGGCAGAGCCAATCAGAAGAAAAACTGGTTTAAAGGCAAAGAGCTAAAACAGCTCGATTATCTGCACCAAAGCCCAGTATCAAGTAAATAAGGATTATTTTAAACTGAAACCATGCAAAGCTACTCTGCAGTTCAAAAATGTAACATAATAATCCCACTTTAGTTGAGAATAACAAAACAAACAGTTATGTCTATAGCTTCTGTTCTCTGAAGGAGAGGAATGAGGTACAACTCGTGTAGTATATGATATCACACCCCATACTATGTGCTGTACTGAGTGAATCGACTGAAATGGAACTGAGCTATTTATGCAAAAATGCAGTAAATCTCTCACTGATTGTGTATCGGTTCATCTTAATACCTCAACCCAATTTCTCTGTATTCATTGGCTGTAACTGTTGTACTTCACTGCAGTGTCTTAACTGTGCAGTTGCTTTACAGACTGTTGGCTTTGAATGTGGTTCCCAATTTGTGTGAGCCTTTTTTTCAGTGTGTCATTATATGTTCCAGTGTAGGCTACTGCATTGTTTTCTCTATTTTGCTTTTCTCTTTGTCACTTTTAATATGTTGTGTTGCATTAAAAACCCCACCTTCTGTTGCTTTACAGCATGTTAAAGTTCTTCTCTTGCTGTCATTCATGCAGAGATCATAGAGGATGTACCGGGCGCAGGGGAAGTGGTCGAATCCAGCCAGAACCTTGCGGCTCCTCCGTGTGCATTTTCACCTCCCAGTCAGGAGAGAGAGTGCTACAAGAAGCTGGGGTTGACCAAGCAGGTTTTGGCAGCACATACGCAGAAGGAGGAGCAGACCTTTCTGTGTCGCTTCAGAGAGCTTTGCAGACTTTCGCCCCTCGAAGCAAACTGCTCCGAGTACCTGGAGCGCCAGAAAGAACAGATCGGCAGCGATGGTACAACTAAACACCAACCCCATACTGACACAAGAAGGATAATTCTGGCTCACTGCAATTTACGTCCATCTCTATTTATAACGTGTTCAATCTCTATTTATAATTTATGACTCACTGCGTTAATTAAAAATCTTCGGAGATTGTGACATGGCTTTAAAAAAGACTAGTAATAGAGTAACAGGCACAAACTAACTTTGAAATAAATCCCAAAGCTAGACGAGTTTTATTTTGAAGAAAAAAATTAGGTGACAAAAAAATATTATTTGTAATATTCTCTACAGTTTACTGACTGGCTCCCTGTTTCAACCTTAATCTGTTATGTTTCCACTAGCTATGAGTGCACAGTATTTTTGTTTCAGTGCAGTAAGGATGTTTTTAATGTGGTTTAGATTACCTCCTTCCAACTTTTATGATATTTACAACAATATTTTTTACTCTCTCCTATCCTATTATTCTTCTTGTGAGTCTGTGAATTGTCCAATCGGACAATGAATGAATTTTCATGAAAACTTTAAATAAAATATTTTTTTCATTTTCTTGGACATCTAGCTGCACCTGCTGTTCGACCCAAACAGGGTGGAACGTTTGCAGAGCCGACCACACGGAGAAGCACGCGGAATAAGAAGACCAAATCAAAGCGTGCTAAACAGGTCGAGTCCTCCGACAGCACAACGTCCCATCACGGACCACAGCTGCAGCGGCCTCCTTTTCCAGACTACAGCCTTAACCAGACATCTTGGTCCCCGTCTGAGGCATCGCAGTCGGCTTTTCCCATGGCCTACCCTACTGTGATGCCAGGTTACCCTCTCCAGGTTTACCCCAGAGCTGAGTCCATAGCTCCACAGACAGATGCCACTACACCAGACTTTAGGGACAGCCAGGGTGCTCAAGCCACCCCCGGCCCCTCATCCATCCATTCTGCTCCCTACACCTCCCCCATGGTCACCCCCATTGTGGCTCTAGTTCTCCCCAACTACCTGTACCCTGTAATGGGCCCCGGTCCTCCACCACAGCAGCCAGTGTACCAAGCAGAGACTGGGGTCTTCCCCACCCAAACATTGCCTTTTGCTCAGGCTGCCTTTCCATTCCCACCTTCCTTCAGCGGTCAGACTCAGTTCAACACTCAGAGCAATTTTACTCCTCCCCAAGCAGCAGGCAGCTCAACTCCATCATTCTGCTTCCCACCATCCTCGGAAACCCCTAAGCCCTCCGTTGAAGGACAGTCTCGGTCCTCAACGCCACAGTCTGGAGGAGCTGAAGGCCAGGCCTCCCCTCGCTTATTCCAGTCACGCTGCAGCTCACCCCTTAACCTGCTGGAGCTGGAGCTGAACGTGGACAGGCAGGACGGTGCGATGCTCCCTTCTGGAGGACGGGGAAATACTGCAGCTGAGAGGGAGCAAGCAACAAGTGCCAGCCAGCCTAAGGAGAGGGAGCTAAATCAGGTAAACAAGGAAATACAACTTCCCTTTGTCTTTTTTTTTTTCCCTCCCAAACTCTCTCGTTGTCTCTGATTTATTTTTATTCACCTGGAGCCTTCTTAATCTTTCTGAATTAAGCAGTACACAGTGTTAATGAATTTTAACGTTGTGGGCTTCCTTTATAGGCCGTGGCATGTTCCCCCATAAAGTTCACTATATATGCATCTCAGTTTGTGGGCTTTAATGGCGTTATGACAGTGATTTTTATCCAAAATTATTTCCACTAAATAACTGCTGTTTTGCTATTGTAAAAACTCCTCAGATTAAATGTGGCCCTGGGTGTGTTAATCATGTTATTATTCCTTACACCCTTTAGCCATCTCTCAGTCTCCTTGGTCCTCCAGGACCGTTGTATTTCGGGGGTACAGCCTGTTTCTGTGAGCGTTTGTCTTGGGATAAAGTGTGCTCTAGGCTGAGTGCTTTCAGCAACGAGGTAGGCGAATCATCGTAAAACCTCCGCACTTTTCAAATCCCATTTCTTCCCGATTCCATGTCAACTGTTGCAGTTACTGTTTTCCTTTTCATGATTTATGAGTACTATTGCTGCCTGTTCAGTAGACACTGATTTTTTTAGCTGAAGCATGAGAATTAAAACCGCCTAAGAAGCATAAAAAAACCTGGAGGCATGTGCACTCTTGAGGAAGTTAATTGTAGGATAGTATTTTGTGCACAGCCTTTGGAATAATCCAGTTTTAATAATTGGTTATAAAATAAGATCTGATCTTTATTTAATTGACCATTACAAACACCAAAACATGAACAATTTCAGTTTTCGCTGTTTTTCAATCAACACAGCCATTAAGTATTTGTTGTGCTAGAAGGAAAATAACCCAAAATGTTATGTTTAACTGGTCAGAAATGCTCTGGCAGAAGAAACTTCAAATGTTTTTGGTAGCTGTGGATTAAAGAGCATATTTTTCTGCCAAATTTTGGACTTCTCTTCCTCAGCTCAGCCAGATTCACAAGATGTCTGAAGTGAAGTGCTCTCTTGAGTTCGTTTAACTGCGTCTCTGGGCTCTGACTGGATACTAGACAGATTTTTCTTTATTTGTAGTCATTCTGCAGTGGGTTTATTTCCAGGCCCAGAAAAGCTCAAATCATCATGCTTTTTCTACCGTACAGTGCACATAGCGTGTGTGTTCTCCCCAAACAATTCAACCCAAGTTTCCTCAGTTCAAAAAAAGCATTATAAAGTGTCACATTGACATGTTGAGGCACGCAGTAAGATCAGCAGCTTCCTCTGGTGTCCTGCCACAGAACCCATCCTTCATCTCTCAGTTTTTTTTTAAATAAGTCAAGGTGTCTCTTCACACATGCCAACAGTGTGGTTTCATTTACTGGATTGGATATCTCCAGTGGGATTTTTAATGCCTTTATCCCATGGCTTCTACTACACTGTGGATGTTTGAACTGTGTGCTTCATATTACTGAAGAAGATACACTAATTTGTGTGTTGGTCCTTTTTAAAAAACTGCATATTTCATAATTGTTACTTTGATGAAGATCAGACCACACTTAAACTGATGCAGCTTCTTCCAAATGGTTCACCTTTGTATTTTTTCCATTGCACATACACTGATTTTTGCATGAAGGACCTCCACAGCTGTGGGAACCTGTTTAAGAATTAAACATGTGGAGGGGATGTATTGTCGTTTGTGTTGTACTGAGAGGATAACGAGGAAAGCAAAAATGGTTTGCAGCCATCTTGTGTTACACATGATTTCGTATTTTGCAAATGCTTTTCTAATTATAATATACATGTTGCCATTCGTGAATTATTGACTTCCCTCACTTTAAATCAACTACACTGGTATGTTATTGTGGACCGGGTGATTGCTGAGGCTGACAATTTTCATGATTAAGCAGAAACATGCTCCCAGGTGAGTCTTTAAAATCTGAGGCAGGATGCAAAACGGCGAGAGAAACGGCGCCTGCGAGTGTTATGAATTCTTCAGTGTGAGGATCTGAATCTGCTCCTCTGATGTGGTGTGTCAATATTTGTTTTTGCAGACGAGCTCGCAATGTGATGCTAACAACAGCGATGCCAACTCTTCATCCAGTGACATGCTGAACATTATCCTCCAAGAGGACTCCTTTTCGGGCACTGGCTCAGCCACCTCAGGGTCCATGGGCTACAGAACTTCAGGCAGCGGCACTTCGAACAGCGGGACGTCTGAGGGCAGGACGTCAGCCAGCGGAGTCTCAGGTAGTCCTACGGTTATAACCACGTGTTTTAACTTGTGATTGTTATACAGATGAGGAGGAAATGAAATTTTAAGTTTTTGTCCAAGTTCTTTTGTAACAGAGCAAGCCATATTCAACATTTCTAAACATAGTAGTTTTCTTTAGACAGCATAAATTATATCTGTTTGCACACAATAACAGAATTATTTCAAAAGAAAGACAAAAATTACCAGAGTCAGTATTATTAGCCCACCTGAAAAAGTGACCTTTTATTGATCCATAATGTAAACAACCGCTGTGCAAGATTGTGCTTTAACTTCTTACTGAGCAAAGCTAATAAAATCAAGTTAAAACTGAGGGTTGTCTTCCAGTTTACACACAGTATAAAAACTTAAGCAAGAGTTCGAGCTGTCACTTGAGAAAGCATCCTGCTGCTAAAAACTAATTAAATCCGTTTAGACTTAAGAAAAAGAACCGTTGCTGTTCAAAAAGCAGGAGATGGAAATGCTGTGATGACTTTGTATATCCAATTGTCAAGAACTGAATTGAGAAATCTCATCAAGAAATTAAAGAGAACCACACAGTACGAATCAGCGTGGCAGAGGTAGGAAGTGAACGGTTTCCAAAACTCTGCAATATATGAACATTTAGCCCGTGTTAAATAAGCATTGTCCCCTCAATGATAAATGTCCTCTTATCAGTAGGTAGACCAATGCAAAGCTCGTATTACAAGATTTAAAAAGAGAGTTTTCATAGCAATGGACACTTCAGCAGTAAAGAAGTGTGCAGGATGCGTTTAGAAGTTTACTAAATTCACCTTTGTAAAACTCGGCTGTTGTACAGCGTGGAAAAGCCTCTGCAGTTATCCTCAAAACTACATATTTTGTCATATGATCATCAACTTACTTGGCCTCTAACAATACTCTGCTTTTCGGCTCTTCTCAGAAAGCACCGACAGTAGCAAATACTTTGGTAGTGTGGACTCATCGCAGCACAGCCAGAGGGTCAAAGGTCATTTGAGCGGCAGAGATGGAAGACACGTCGGAATGGAGCAGAGCGACCATATCACAAAGTATGTACTGCAGGACCCGCTGTGGCTGCTCATGGCCAACACAGATGAGAAGGTCATGATGACCTATCAGCTGCCCTCGCGGTGAGTGGGAGAACGGGGCTCAGCCAGTGAGGAGTAGGATAAATGGCCCTGTAGACACTGTGGTGCAGTAGTTATTTAACCTTCTGTTTGTAATGGAAGGTTCCTCAGTAATGCACTAGTGATAAGGCTGTGCGCGTGTGCACGCGTGCAGGAAACTGGATGCGGTGTGGGATGCCTGAAGGCAACAGCTTGCTAAAAGTCTGTTTGAGTCCCCACCATTGGATAGCATATGCACAAAGTTTTAACCCACCCTGTAAAAATGCTTCACATTCATCACTAGCTAGCTTTGATCTTAGGTGAACCACTGGCTGAACAGATGTTTAACTACACATTTAATCCCATTTAATATAAAAAGAAGTGCAATTTCAACAGTATGTCTTTTTTTTTTCTTTTCTGCACGATGAAGAAATGATGCTGTCGTAAATGCAAGAAATCTGTCAGCACAAATAAATAAATGTGTTAAATTACAGAAAAGGTTCTGGTAGCCCACTGCCCAGAAAATATTCAATATAAATTCTGGCATCTTTTTTCTAATAGGACTAGATTAGTGCTAGTTTACAAGGCTCCTACTGGGAAGCTGACTGACTACCACATCTTCTAGAGAAAGAAGATGTGATACTTTCAATCCACCCTTTTCAGGCACCATCACTTGATATACTCAGAATCTTTTTACATCTACCACACACTCCCTTAACTGTGGTAGCAAATGTTCATCTTCCTGTTGTGTTGCATCATCTGTGCATTAGAGGGAGGAAACTTCTTGTGCTCAGTGTTTGTAAATGTGGAGGAAAAGAGAAACTGCAACCTGTAATCATGAAACAGAAGCTCCAACCCTGATGGTTGAAGTAAGACTTTTGTCCACTAGATGGAATCCTCACAACAAAAGAGATCTGCTGTGTTTGGGTGTGAGGAGCCTGACAGCAAAACTTTGTTTTAACATGAAAGTAATAGATTCTCCAAAAGCGCGACATAACTTCCAGTGTTGTTTTTCTGAGCGTTTGTCACATGCGTGAGCTGAATTGTGACCGTGTCTGTGCGTTTGATTGTGTCTGCAGTGATATTGAAAAGGTGCTGAGAGAAGACAAAGAGAAACTGAGGCTGCTGCAGAAGAGCCAGCCGCGCTTCTCTGAGGAGCAGAAGAAGGAGCTGATCGAGGTTCATCCCTGGATCAAGAAGGGAGGTTTACCCAAAGCCATAGATATCAAGGTAGAATTGAATACCTCTTCCAAATCCGATTTCCACACTGCTAATGTAAACATAATGCCTCATTTACACCTGAACATGTTTTTCCAGATGTGCTCCTGCTGTGATGATGCCTTAGAGGCAGCGGCGGCGGCACAGGATCAGCCGGACCTAGACCTCGGTGAATCTGAGACCGCCGGAATATCCTGCCACGGCTCTCCTTCGGCCTTCGACTCTCAAACACAGACAGCGGCACAATAAGCTTCTCAAGGTGTCCAGGGTGACTTTGTTAGCCACTGGCCTGCAGCCTTTGAAGAGGGACCAGTTTTAAATGTGCTCTTACTGTTTCTCTCTTGCTGTTCTGTGAGGTATTCCTGTGTAGGTGCCAGCAAGAAAACTGGATAAAACAGTCCAGACTTTTGTAGAATGTGAACATGTGTAGTAGATTCATTACATTATATTTTAATGTACTTTTTAATCGTTCACTATGTTGTTGCTTGAGGGATTGCTGGTCTCTAAGACTGCGCCTGTTTTGTTGCGTCATCCCTTTTGTAGCAGGTCGCCACGCGTGGCTCTAAATGGTTTTTTATATAGACTTGATTACGGGATGCCGAGCCCAATAAAGGGAAAGAGAAAGTGTGCTCACATGTCAGGCACCACCGCAGAGGTCAAACAAACATCAGTCAGCTGGGGGCTGCTCTCGGTGGCTCTGTGGTGTTTGATGAATTCAGTATTTCGTGGCGTTTCCCAAGTTGCAACAGCACTTCTGTCATTCATACACATCAGACACCAAATGAGCACAAGTGCACTTTGTGGGTTGGATAAAGAAGAATGTAAATGAGACTCCTGTGGGTCTCATATTCATTCTCCTGATGCCTGTAGTCACTTGGGGATCTCAACTGTTAAACATAGAGGGGAAAGATGTCCAATGTAGTACATGCATTGCTGATCACATATGCTACACTGATTATCACATAATTTCATACTTAAAAAAAAATCTCATTTCAAAATTTGTACAATTCTGTCACTTGGTGACACGTTACTGAACGCAGCTCTAGATTTTTATTTTTTTTTCGTTCAGCAGACTTCCTTTCATCTGTTTCTGGTGAAACGCAGCATTTTTGTTTTTCAGCTGTGACACTCACTTTTTCTTTTCTTTTTTTTTTAAAGAAACCTTTAACGTATTTCAAAGCTTGTGTTGGTGTTTGCAACACTCTCTGACACTAGGCATATGTATAGGCTATATTTTTACATAAAATAACTGTTTCTCTATAAATGAGTCAATGTGTTTTTAAGTTATAATATTTAAAAAATAAAAAATAAAAAAAAAGTTTAAAAAGCAAACTGGACCAAAAGAATTAATATTTATTATAAGCTCTATTTTGAAAATGTGAATTGCATAATCAACACTAGGAAAGCCTCTCATCACAAACTGAAAAGTACCGAGCTGCATGTTTAGGGTGGGTGGTTATTGTAAAGAGAATATTGTGGTTTTCCTCAGTTTTGAAGTGTGCTGCATGACGCTCGACGTGGTCTGATGTTGCCCTCATAAACAAGGAGAGGAACATCCTGAACAGACTGAAACTCGTTACTGTTCAGAACAAACACTTCAGGCTGACTTTAGGGTAATTTCACTGTTATAAAGTGGCTCGGACGTCAGGAGGCTGGAGAGTTCTTTCACTTTGAAGTCCATGCTGTAGTTTGAGTCTCTTTGCGAACTTGAACATTTACTACGTTTTTGTTTTTTTTTGTTTTTTTTGGGGGGGGGGGGGTTGGTTTTTAAACAGACACTGACATA
>VUQG01020202.1:4932-17697 GCA_015106755.1 Etia nguti
TAGTTTTAAATATAAAAAAAAATAACGATAAAAACCCTGAAAACCATAAATTTCACACCCGAGCCTCAACTCTCGCGGCCCGGTACCAAACGACTCACGGACCGGTACCGGGGGTTGGGGACCGCTGTGTTATATGACAATTTAAACATTCTTTTAATTGAGTAATCAGCAGTGAATTAAACAGCTGGACCAGCTTTATGTAAAAAATTTTATTCAGTTCATTTCAAAAATTGGGTATTTTATTATTGAATGTTTTTCCACTGAGATTTAGCAGCTGTAGAAATTGTTTAGAAACAACATAACCAAATGGTACTGCTCTTAATTGCTTCTCAGTGGCTGTGAAATATGACTGGAGCCTACTATTGTTGTTAAAGTCACATATTACACCCTATTTCAGCGTGTCATTGAAGTCTAATATGTCCAAATTTAAGCTCCAAATGAATGACTGCAGTGTGTGCTTCATTCAAGTAGTGCGCTGTTCCTTTCCTGCCTCTGCCATAGATACACTGGTGAAAAATGAGACAATAAAATAGTGGGTCATACCTTTCCACTCTGTGTATATATGTCTATATTCATAGCCATAGCCCTCTAAGAAAGTGGTTCTCTGTCTGTAGGCTTACAACCAAGGTTAATGGTAATACCAGGCACACTGGTACCATAGTGTGACAGCAGTTATGATTTTGCTATAGTAGAGGTAGAGTATGAGGTGGATCCAGGTGGAACTAATTAGGTGCTTGGCTGTGTAATTGTGATATCACAGTGTAACACAAATCCTGAAAGTTTGTTTTCCTGAGTGCAGGCTGTGGTCATTTCTCCATGAACTGAGGGTTTTTATTACTCTATTTTTGTAAACTGACTTTTTGAATCAAAAAAGTCAGGGACATCTCACTCTCTACTTAAGAGGTTCTTAGACTACCAGCCTAACCCTGTCCTCCTGCCCTCTGCCTCTTGCTTTCCTCCAACCTGTTTCTCCTCCCTTCCTGGCTTTTCTTCATCTATTTTTCCTTACCCCCCCCCCCAACCCCATCCCCACAGACTGTTCTCCAGAGTGATGAATACTGGCTCCCAGTTTGTCATGGAGGGTGTGAAAAACCTGGTGCTCAAACAGCATGTGAGTAAAACTCCTTCTGTTACCATTTCAATTCCAGAAAACCAGCTGAAACAATGAACTAATCTTACCAAAATCAATGCAAGAGAAGTAATTAAGAACTTGTCTGAAGTCCAGTACATCAACCTGAACAGTACCCAGTCTTATCTGACCAAAGATGCCTTACAGCCTTCAAATGAAAGTGATAAAACTACATTTAAAGCCTGCCAACACAGCTATTGCATATTCACATCATCAGAGCTACACATATTTATTATAATGCGCTGTATTTATGGCAACTTTGAAAGCTATTTTACAACACTCATGCTCACATGTGTGACATGTGTAAAATATTCAGTTTCTGAGGACGTTTTAGCACCTCAGAAATGGCATTCATTTGGAAGAAAAAAAAGAAGAATCATTTTAGTTTAAAAAAAATAGCCACACATGCCACAGAGAGCCACAGAGATCACATTTTTTCTCATTTATATGAAAACTATCTGAAGATTTTTTTATTATTATTGTAGTTTGTTTTTGCTCAGTGTATGGTTAGAGAATAAAGTGCTAGGTTGGAGGGACAGGGCTGTAATCAATAGCACTTTTCCTTCATTTTCTTTGTTTTTTTTCCTTTTCTCACATTTTTGTTCAAGATGGCGGCATGTAACACTAGGGAAACTTCCTTGGCATATGTCTTCACCTGAAAACTAGATCATTTTGAACTGCATCTGCACATTACATTTAACAGCCTTTCCACAAAAGCACCATCCTCTGTCTGCTTGCATCTGGCAGAATATTAAATCAAGTGCACATAATGTGACGACGTTCTCATTCCTAGACAACAGGAATATGGATGAGCACGATGACGATGACAGGGTGTTCAAGAGTAAAACTGGCACAGACAAGAAAGTCATTTATAATCATTACAAACACACAAATACACACAGGGAGGTGGCGTCTGTTTTCTTCATACTGAAATTGGACCCGCTGAAGTCACCTGCTCTGCTTTGCTGCCAGAACATTATGAACATTCAGAGTAGATTTGAATGCATCTTTGTTGGGGAAGATATTTGAAGTTTTTCTTGTCGTTTTTTCTTCACTTGCACTCCAGTTATCCAAAATAGCTACTTACCAAATATCTAAAAACAAAAAGTCCAACCTGAACACAAACTCGTGATTCTTGTGAAATGTCAAATCATAAAAAGTAAATGAATTTATGAATTTATTGTAAGAGATTAATTATTGTTTGTTATGTTTAAAAGTTGTTCCTCTTTTTTTTCCAGAACCTTCCAGTTACCCGTATCCTGGACAACCTGATGGAGATGAAGTCTCATCCTGTAAGTTTTGTCTTTGTTCATGAGATGTACTATATTAGTTAAAAATATAGGAAGTGTTCCATGATCGAAAAGCCCAAGCACTTTTGTAGAAAAACTTAATACGAGTATTAAGGGGGTAACTCTAGTCCCACTGATGTGTCTTTGGTGTCCACCTCTGCGGTAGAGATTGGGAGAAGTTTTCCAAAAAGCCTGATTTTACATGAATCACTTTAAGTAGCTTTCTCTTGATGTGAAAGAAAAGTTACTCAAATTGAACTTTAATATACACTATTTTAACATGTTTCCCCAAATCTCTACTGTGGAGGTAGAAAGTATAAATTTAGCCTGACCGACAGAAAGACACATGATATAAAAGCGGCTTATCATGTACAGTATAGTGTGAATACAAAGCAGCAGAGTACACTACATTACATGCAGAACTTCTCTGCTAAAGAAAATATGGAAAGTTCCTCTGTAAGACCTGCATATCTGTAATCCTAAACATCACTTAATTGGTGAGAGGAAACTCAGAAGAAAGCACGTTTTTGTGTCACTTCAGCTGTGATTGACAGCTCCAACACACATGCCACAAATTACATTAGCTTCATATTAACTGCTGTGGTCCATGTGTAAGAGGAGGGAAAGTACAGATTCTGTTACTCACGTGTGAACCCACGTGAACCAGCAAATACACTTTATCACATCAAACTGAAAGTGCAATTTTTGACTCTCGGCCCATGTATTCATTTTGACCATGTGCTCAAATATGCATGCAAAGCAAAACCTGAATCTAACGTGAACCCTAAAACAAACTCTGAACTGTCAAAAATTCCTTTTGAAGTTCAGTCCCAAATGTGTCTGCTCAAAGCTTAAACCGGTCCTTGTAGTGACAGACTTGCAAGTGAACACACACACACCCCCTGCAGGTTTCTCAGCGTCTGGAGTTACAGACTACCAACAAAGGCCCTGTTGTTGTGAATAAAAAGGGGAAGGGTGGAGCGGGGATGGAAGGCTGGGATGAAGATAAAAGAAACGGAGCACATTCTCCCTCTATCAGATTGTCCTCAGTGTAAGACTGTTGCATTTCGAGGTTATGTTTGAGTTAAAGTATAGCAAAATTCTGGAGAAGTTTGCAGAGGTTAATCCTCATTATTTTAGTTAGATACAAAGTGACTTCTGTTAATCAGATAAAACCACGTAATAAAATTGTGTCGCTGTTCACAGTGGAGGTTTTTGTACGATTTTCTCTTGATTTGGACAAACTAAAAGCTTTTAAAGCCTCCAACGACTTTTAGAAAATCACAGTTTAACTGTGTTTTTCTGCAAAGATCAGACCGTTTGTGAGATCCTAAGTGTGAATTTTGACCTTGAAAACTGCTGGTGCTATTATAGACAAAGGGTCAAGGCAGCTAAGGAAATACTTTTTAAGTTTGAGCTAATAAATAGGTTCTGCTGTTTGTGAGTGTCTTGCATATGAACTGAGATTTCATGTAATTAATTTAGGATAGAGTGGGAGATGTACAATTTGCAGAGCTTTGTGTCATTTAAATGAGGAAAATATGAACCAGAGAAGATGATAAATCTGACTTGTCTTTGTTTTTTATGCTCTGCTTGTGCTTTTCCATCACTGACAAAAAATGATTCTTCTCCAGTAAAAATACTACTTTGAACTAAACCTGTACCCACCTGCATCTAGGTCATGTGACAGTAAGCCAAAAGACACAGTTCTCTGTCATTCTGTCTGTAATAATATCAGAAAAGCCAAACCAACCATGGGTACTACATGTCCCAGTACCATCTTCATTATTTAGGGTTTATTTTTGTGGCTGTTGAGTATAAGTGCTATGTCATGTGTAGTATGTCTGTCTAATTTTTTTTTTCTATCTGATCCTTAAGGAAACAGATGATTATCGATACTTTGACCCAAAGATGCTGCGAGGTAGTGAAAGGTATGAAAACAAATCCAAACTCCCGTCTGTAGCTTGGCAGAGCTCATCTTCTCGGTGGGTAAAATACACTCAAAAATGTCTCATCATCCTTTTCTTCTCTTTCAGCTCCATCCCCAGGAACAAGAACCCATTTCAGGAGGTGAATTTGTGTATCTGGACCAAAGTTTGACTGATGAGATTCAGTTCAGGTTATTTCCAGGATAAACAAAAGTTGAACTGAAACACAAGACAGACTGGAATTTCTGTTGCCATACATGATTCTCTCATAAAGCACAGTTAACTGTTTCTTAGCTGTGATGGAAGTTGCAGAGTTTGAAATCTAGAATTTTTTATGAGATTGAATTTGATTTGGACTTTTGTTAATCCCGTCACCACACAATCACGGCAGACAACATGTAAAACAATAGTCAAGCGAGCAAGTGCAAGGTAGTTTATAAAACTACCCCAATTAGAGTACTATTATTACTACTGGGAAAAATAGCCTAAGTAAATTATAGATGTGAAAAAATAAGATACAATATCACAAAATGGATTTCTTGAACAAGTAAAAACATATAGTATAATAATGAAGTAAATAATTATAAAACCTGATTTCCTGCATAAAATTAGAGGCGGTCTACCCCTTTCAGTTAATAAAATTTTTGTCTTTGTCAGTGTTTGTACTTGAAATTCATTCTGTGAAATTACTTCAGTAACTTTTTTTTAATCATTTGCAGTCTTTCTGTCCATCACCTTCAACATATCCTCTGATATAAGCTTGATTTTTTACCTCCTGCTTGTTTCAGGCCATCGTCTTCGTAGTGGGAGGAGGAAACTTTATCGAGTACCAGAATCTGGTAGACTACACCAAGGTACTGTTGTACAACAAGTTCTTTTCCTTTTTTTAATCTGCTGTCTCTTTAGATGAATACAATATAGTTTCATATGGGATGGGTTAAATATCAAACTAAAACTCTTAACGTTTAATGACACTAAAACCATTTAGGTCCTTCAGTGAAAACACTAATGCCATATTATAGGAAATAGAAGTAAAAGTCAGGAAAATGTATTCCAGTCATAACTGGGATACTGATATTCAAAGTTTGTTGGACCAAACTTACAACACATACTAACACTAACATAAAAAAATGACACGCAGACTCTTTATATCATTTTTGTTATTTGCAAAATTCAGAGCTATTATTAAACCTTTATTTTTACCAGTAAGTGAAAGACTTGAGATTGAAGTGTCACCTCCTGATATAGGCAGCATTAACCTAGCGATTTTGATGGTAGGAGAGACTGTAGCTCCCACGGAAAAACCATGCGAGCACAGGGTGAATATGCAGATTCCAAGCAGAGGGGCCCTGCTGTGCTTTGAACCCAAAACTGTGTTCTTGTGAGGCAACCTTACCACCGAACCACCGGCTAACACCAAAGGTGTTAAATAAATTTAGATAAACAACAGTATTTGTATGAAAGTGTTACTTTCTCTCTGTAATAATAGGTTCAGTAGGAAACTTAATTTTAATTTTCTGTATTTCCAGTCTAAGCAGGGGAAGAAGGTTCTTTATGGCTGCAGCGAGCTCTTCAATGCGTCTCAGTTCATCAAACAGGTGAGGAACCACACAGCACCAGTGAGGGGATAAGCCAGTAAGCCCACAGAGGTTTCATTACGTCTATTTAAAAACCTGTTGTGGTCTTCATTTCCACAGCTCTCCCAACTTGGCCAAAAGTGACACGGACACTGACAACATGTGAATCTCCCTCTCTCATTGCCGATATCTTTATTCCACTTTGTTTTATCTACTCTGTTCTGTTAATGGACTAAATATTTTCTGTCTTCACTGTAATTTCTGTTCCTCTTACTAAGCGCTAATAAAGCTCAACAGTTCCAACTCACTGTCTCTGGAGTCATGCATTTCTTCATATTTTAGAGCAATAAACATTACTTTCTGCATACATAAACATGAAACTACAGAATCATCTTTAGGCAAGTGCGTCTTTAACTCATCGTTGAAGAACCTCTTGCTATGTGAATTTGGGAATCTACCTAAAAATTTCCTTTTTAGGTTTTGTGCATTAAAACCCCCCCACTAAATTTCATTTGTAGCTATCAAAGTAGCCAATACTTTAAGGTATTAGCTACTTTAAAGCTAAATATATGGAAAATTAGAAGTAGATCCATTACTTTCAATTCCTCTTGCAATTTAATGACAATGATTACATTTAAACACAGTATTCTTACAAAATTCTTACATTTGGTTGATTTGTCTACAGGAAAGCCATAAAATATTTGTTTTATAACTCCTCATTAAGTGAAATGTGGATGTTTTCTTTAAGAAAGTTTTGTATTATTATCACATAAGTGCTTTATTGTATTTTATACTTACAATTATAATTACACGTGTCTCCTTCAGTTGAAGCCGGTAACGCTGGTGTTGTGATTTAAACAGAAACAGACCTCAAATCTATGCTGCAGGAAAAGAGACAATCATCACTGAGCTGTTTTTCTTTTTTCATTTGTTCTTTCAAAATCGTTATTATTCATGTTACTCTGTGTTTACCTCACGTTGTTTTATATTTTTTACATTTGGATTCTTTCTGTCATTTGTGAAGATGGCTCTCAAAAAGTACACACTGATTCTGGTCACAGGTGATATCAGTGCCTTTAAAATAACCAGTGGTGTTGGAAAAACCCAGATGCGTGTTTAAAACCACTGTTTTGAAGGGACTGCCAAAATCCCTAATGGAGACGTTTATTAAAAGTGGACTTTGACTTCTTACTTTGGCTCGTGTCCCATGTGGTAACAGCACCAAATACAAAGAATTCACACTGAGGATTATGTCAGCATGGCATTTTAATCTGCATGTGTGTGTGCTCGTTTAATGGGCTAGGTGGGGACCAGTTTGTTTTAGAGCTTAGAAACGAGGACATTTTGCAACCTCAAAGGTGGTATGTTCAGTCTTCATTTTACTAAAACAGTTAAAAATCTCATTTCTACTTGTGACTGGTTAATGTCTTTCAGACATATTCAGATATACTTGTGTTGTGGGGGCATCAAATATTATTATCTTCATCAGAGGCTGTTCATGTATTCCTGAAACTATGTAAGAACACATTTACAACGTTGGATTAGGGGGTCAAAGTCGATGAGAGTTTCTGAACCAGATTATTGTATGGGCCTGAAAAGAGAGCTGGGGATTGTTTGAATAAGTGTGCCTTCATTTGGTTTTGTTAAACAATATTTCCACTCCCTGCACCTCCATCTTTCACTTTGACTTCTGGCTTCTAATTTCCATGGATGACTAAAGGCACCCCTGATTTCTGAGATGGCCATATAGTATATCTAATAGTTATTAACCATCTTGTATCTAATTATTAACTGATGTCTTGAGAAATGTTTCATCACTTATCCCAGTGACTTCTTCAGTCTCACCAGGTTATTAATTAAGTAATTAATGACAATTGATACATGGCCGTAAGTACCATTCACAGAGAGTTGGGGAATAACTGCCATCACAACATTGTAAGATGGTTATTTACACCTACAGGCCAGTGGCCACTCTTTCAATGATGAGGATGTACACATCCTGGACAGGGAGGAACGCTGGTTTGAGCGCGAAGTCAAGGAGGCCATTTATGTGAAAAGGGAAAGACCATCTCTGAATTGAGGAGGGGGCTAAGGGTACATCTTTAACTATCTTACAATGCTGTTTATTGCAGCTGTTTCCCAACTCTCTGTAAATGGTACTTATGGCCATTGATCAGTGGTTACTGATCAATTGTCATGACAATTTGCCTGTTAATGATAGAGAAACTTACCTTACAGCCCATTGTTTTTCATTTTCTTGCTAGTTTCAGTCATTGTGCAAAGGTACTGTTTTTAAATTTGGGGAAACCTGCAGTCAGCTGAGACTGAAGAAGTCACTTGGATGAGTGACGAAACATTTCAGATCCAATTCAGACGCCCTCTACAGAAAAGAGCAGAGCAGACTGTACCTGCTGCGGAGACTCAGGTCTTTTGGAGTGAAGACCTGAAGACCTTCTATGACTCTATGGTGGCCATAGCCATCTTCCACGGTGTGGTCTGCTGGGGACAGGAAGAGACTGAACAGGCTGATCCGGAGGGCCAGCTCTGTTCTAGGATGCCCTCTGGACCCAGTGGAGGTGGTGAGCGACAGGAGAATGGTGGCTAAGCTGTCATCCCTGTTGGACAACATCTCCCATCCCATGAAAGAGACTCTGAAAGCACTGAGCAGTTCCTTCAGTGGCAGGTTGCTGCACCCACAATGTGAGACGGAGAGACTCCGCAGTTCTTTCCTTCCAACTGCTGTCAGACAACATGGTCTCTGCAGATGACCACACACATGCAGACAGACACACACACATCCCATACACAACTGTAACTGTCTCCCTACCAAGTGCAATTTTTCATACTATAACAAAGCATTTTATTCTATTTTGTATAGTATTTTATTCTATTGTATAGGGTGTTTTATTCTTGTTGTATAGTATCCTATTCTATTTTTCTTATCATATTCTATTGTGTTTTTCTTAACTTTTACTGCTCTTAAACTTGTACTTTCTGCCGTGACCAAAACATTTCCCACGTGTGGGACTAATAAAGGTTTGTCTTATCTTATCTTGTGTTTCTCCCACTGAAAACGCTACGTCCAGATGAACAGAATCAACTTTTTGGGATTAGTAACTATAAGCTACAGAGGTAAAATTTGTAGTTTAGACACACTGTTGTTTTGAGTTTTGTTATATCAGATGTGTGTTTTTATTTATCAAGCTTGATAAAACATTTCAATAATTTATGATGAAAACAGATGTTCAACTGAATGAGACAACAGAGACTGCCTCCTTGTTTTAATCTATTCATTCATTGCAGTTTGTTTTGATCCACTTTTGGTGAAATGCTCTGCTCTGTGACTTTGTAGCACAGAATAAATTAAGTCATGGATTTTTACATATCTGATACAAGTGAATACCTTTGCTGTTTAAGCACAATGCAATCTTTTTAATTACAAATTATGAAACATTAAAGAGAGTTTAAATTTGGTAGAAGACTTGCTTCTACAAAAAAAAGAAAAATAACAGAAATAATATTAATATCAGAAATTACGTACTACTCTGCCACAGCACTGTGTCATTTTTCTGACCAGAACAATACAAAATAACCACTTGTTCCATTCTCTGCACTTACAAAATTGCTCCGAATCCTTATTGAAATGTAACAGATCCCCATGTTGCATGTCAAATAGTTCACTAATTTGCCTGAACCAAACCGTGTATGTTTCTGTTTTAATTTTTTATGCTGCAGACTTCCCAACCTCACACATTACCTAAAGATTATAAGTGCTTAGAGAATAAGAGAATAAGAATAATAAATGGAAATGGGAGAAACAGAAAAATAAGGTTTTCATGAGAGAGTTCATGAGAGAATTCACGAGGTTCAGAGAAACAGAGGAACTTTGCATCTTGTATATTGTCAGATTTTTTCTCTTGATCTTTAACATTTTGTTCCCAGACAACACAACACAACACAACACAAATCAAATAGTCAATTTAGAATATTCTTAGTTCTTGACAGTGTCACTGTCTTATATCCTATACACTATTTTGCCATTTCAGAACAAATGTAAGTTCACGTTTGAGCTTCATGTTGTGTTATCAGTGGATGCAAACTAACAATCAGCAAAATCTGTTGTTATAGCTGTTTTCTAGGAAAATGTAGGCAGACTCCACTGTATACAAATGTCAGCTCATGTATCACCAGCCTGCAGCGTGAGGGGTTTTTTGTTTTGTTTTGCTTTTTCTTCTCTCAGTCAGATGTGCTTATAAAGGCATCTGTAGTTTAAGGCTGTCTACTAAGCCTCACCTATGCTGATTTGACTTTCTAATCTGAATCCCTCCACTATGTTTGCGGTGTCTTTTGGAGCATTTTATATTTATAAATAATATTCCCTGCCCTGTGGAAAATTTTGCATTAGGCTTCTGGTGAAATAAATTCGTACATTTTCATTTCTTTTGCACTAATTTGTACTAATTAGCCTGGGTAAGGAAACATTGACAACCTAGCTGACCTTAGCAGAAAATGTATCACATTCATCTTGTGGACCTAAACACTCATCATAATCACATTGCTCTGGAACTGGTTATCTCTTATTATCCGGTTATCGGAATTTTCCTCGTGACAGTCAGCAGCCTGTTGTCAATGAGGAAATGTCCAGAAACACTCACATCCATGGTAATGTTCTTATTCCAGCCTGTTGGACCTCAAAAGCAACCAAGAGAACACATTAAGCACTTTTTAATGCTGCTTTAATACTGCCACAGCTCACATTGTATTAGGGTCTAGCTGTTATGTAAAAAGGATGTTCTGGGATTAGAGTGGACTAAAAGCCTCAGCAGTGTCCCCTACAGACTAAAGTCTGTCTTCATTATGACAAATAAATCATTTTTCTCCTGCTCATTGTGTTTGCATAGTATTTCCAATGCTGTGTTGTGTTTCAATTTAAATTGTCTAAATTATATTTGGATTCAGCTTTATCACCTCCATCCATTTTTTCAAGCATCTGACTAGTTCCCATCTTCTTCCTGCTTTGGCAACAGCTGTCAAGCTCTCAACTTGACAAGCTCATCCTGATCTGATGTCTTACAGTAACATTGGTCCTGTAAAGTTTTTAGACAATAGAGACATGGAAGGCTTGTACAAAGAGCTGTTTGTTCTCAGAGGACACTGACACACATAGATCAGGTGTCTGCAACATTTCCACTCCCTCACAGTTGGTTCTCAAATGGAAAGGAAACCTGTGCTTTTAAATAAGGGGGAAGTTATGTGGAACACTTACACTAATCCAGGAAGAAAATGATCCAGATGTACAGAGAACTGCTTCACTTGGCCAGATTGGGGATTAATTTTCTTCCTGTCAGACAAATTGCTTCTTTTCTTTAGAAGAAGAAAGCAAGTAGCCATTTTGATTTTCTCTTAACAAATCTGATTTTTTTTTGTGGTGCATTCAAGGACACTTGTCAACATGGACATTCAGGCCACCTTATCCCCAATCTCTGTTACCTTTTCTGTCAGTTTTGCTCAAATGTTCCAAGTCACACTCAGCAAAACCTCTTAACTGCACAAACCACAAGTACTTCAGAGCTAGTGAATTTTTCATATGTAAATGCTGTTCAGTAACCATTGCTTTCAGTTCCTGTCCTCTTTTCGTTGCGGTTACGTACATGTGCCTTTTTCTTTTCTCACTCAGCAGATATGGCATTAAGTGCCAGTGATTAGTTTACTGTCTGTAATAACTATGGCATTGGTTAGTTAGTAGTAGTTAGTAAATAATATCTGTAAACAGATGCAGTGTGCATATTTATAGGTTTAGGTTTAGGTTTATTCATTTATATAGCACATTTACAAACAACAGGGTTGATCAAAGTGCTTAACAATCAGCAAAAACAACAACAACAACAAACAAAAAAACAAAAAAACAAAACAAAACAAAAAAACAGCAAGAGATTAAAAGTTAACAAACAAACATCAAAGGTGACAGACATAAAACAGGCCTGATGATAGTTAAAAACTAATTTGATCCAAAAGCCAAAGTAAAAAAAATGAGTTTTAAGACGCGATTTAAAAGAATGTATAGACTCAGAAGTGCGAATAGAAGCGGGGAGACTATTCCAGAGTCTAGGTGCTGCAATTGCAAAGGCCCGATCACCTCTGGACTTCAGCCGGGATCTAGGTTGTTCTAAGAGCATCTGGCAAGATGATCTTAGTGCCCTCCTGGGGTTATACAAGCGGAGGAGTTCAGTCAGGTAACTGGGTGCCAAATTGTTTAAAATTTTAAAAGTAAGCAAAAGAATTTTAAAATCTATACGGTGTTTGACAGGGAGCCAGTGCAAATTAGCTAGAACTGGGGTGATATGATCATACTTTCTAGTACCTGTCAGAAAGCGTGCAGCAGCATTTTGAACTAACTGCAAGCGGTAGAGGGAGGATTGTTGGAGGCCCAGGTATAGAGAGTTACAATAGTCCAGTCTAGAGGTGATAAATGCATGAATAAGTTTTTCAAGTACTTTTAAAGGAATATAGGGCTTCGCCTTTGATATCAAACGCAACTGATAAAAGCTAGTTTTTACCACTGAGGACACTTGCTTCTCCAATTTAAGAGAGCTATCCAAAAACACTCCAAGGTTTCTTACTGTGTGAGAGAGATGGCTGGCAAGAGGACCAAGGGTGTCTGTCAACTGACCCAGAGGAGTATGACTATCAAAGACAATTACTTCAGTTTTATTTTCATTCAAATTGAGAAAGTTTTGTGATAGCCAAACTTTAACATCATGAAGACAGTTGAACAAAGGTTGTAGTGGGTCAGAGACATCCAAGTTCAGGGGGAAGTAAATTTGGATGTCGTCGGCATAGCA
>VUQG01020203.1:0-23558 GCA_015106755.1 Etia nguti
AGGCGTATTTGATCTACATGTGAAGGAACAACTGAGGGCCAGGACACACAGTAAGTAGAAAAAGAAAGGGGGGTTTGGGGGGGGGGGTTAAGCTAAGTACTCTACTAGAGAAAGCCTTTGGACAGCAGGGAGGTCTGAAGAGTAGCTGACCTGAAAAGAGCCCTTCCCCTCACGCATGGGGAGCCTGTCATAGTTTCTCCTTAAGATCTGGGACTGCCACACAGGATGCTATATCAGCTCAGCTGCAGACACCACTGATTTATTCCATTTACTCCAATTAATAGAGACATGGCAAGGATGCAGAAAGTGATGCTCGGAGAAGCAATGCAGGACACGCGTCTTGAGCATTAGGCAGCACTGGGTTGACAGCCGTTTGAGGATGCCAGCACAGGTTCACAAATACCAGATATGACTGGTCAGCCGTGTTGGAGACATGCTATCTAATGTATCTACTGCACGGCCATTTGTAGATTTCATCTTCTGTTAAACTCTAATCTGAGTTCAATTTAGAGCACGATTAAGCCTGATAGTGGAATGCAAAAAGTACACTTACTTTTAAATGCTTCTTTTTACTTCTGCTCCACTACAGTTTGGGGGCAGTTACTGTACTTATATGACCATTATTTTAAAGCTTTAGTTAATCATTATTTTGCAGAATATTAACATTAAATATAAATGTACTGACAAATTATGATATCTCGTTATAGAATTAGACCCACAGCAAAGTATAAAGCAACTGCATTAGCTCAAGATGCATTATTAAAGTGATGTACTCTAAAACAATAAATCAACAAATACACTCCAGAAGTAACAGAAGATATGACTGTGTAATGAGCTACGCATAAAAGAGAACCATTACTTTAGGTAATTCGAGTATGATACGTTTTTACTTTTATTTAAGTAGTATTTTATGTACTTGACTTCTTCTTGTAGAACATGTTTACAATGTAACATTGCCACTTTTACTCAAATAAAGTATTTAAATGCTTCTTCCCAAGCTATGCAAAACAGTTAATCAATACAAAAAGATTTACAGAGTCTTGTGTGAAACTAAACTTCACTCAAAAAATAAGGATATTTGTGTTTCTTCAATTATTTCTTTGTTGTAACAGTGCTTCTTGACAATAATTCTTACACTATTGGAAAGTCTATTTATTTGCCACATTTGTAAAGAAAATGCATTAGTGCGTTGTGCAGTAGAGTTACGTATGAGGGTTGCACAACGCCAAGAATCATTGTTATGACAAAGAAATAATCAACCAAACACAGATGTTCGTATTCTTTTTATCTAATGCTATCTATCATGTGCTAAAGCCAATTTCCAATGTTCCATGTATTTCGGGAACAGTTTTCATATTTCCTATATGTCTCCTTCTGTGACGGGATCTTGGTCCCCCTCCTTTGGCAGCACGTTTTTAAAAGATCCCAGGATCACCTCTAAACCTGGATGATTTGCTGCTGGAAGCCGGGGTAAATATAGCAAAATGGCAAATGTAGGACAGTTGGCCATAAAACCCCTGGTGATCAGACGGAGTGAGGGAAGGATTTACCGAGGAGGAGCAGGAGGAGGAGGAGCGGGTGGAGTGAGTGAGACGTGATGGATGAAGACTGAAAGAGGGACAGTGAAGAGAGGGCAGGAGGAGTGATAATTTGTTGGAAGAAATAACAGTGAGGAGTGAGATTTATCATTATATTTCCTGTAAACACTGTCAGAGTGTAATGTTCATATACTGGACTACAACATTTATATATCTTACAAGTACTTCAGTGTACTTAAGTTTTTAGACTTATAACTATTTATTTATATTTGCTAGGTGGACAGATGATATACGGAGGCGTTTTCAAGGCTTTCTCATCTGTACAGCCACATCCTGGAAAATCTCTCCTGTCAATATTAGTTCAGCAAACATCATCTGTCCAACACTTTAGATTATTTTGGATATCTCTTTGTTCAGCCATTAGCTTTTCATCAGACACTGTACTTCCCACACAGCGATCTGTCTTTCCACAGGTGAGTTCAAGCGTAATATGAATATAGATTCATGACAAAGAATAGAGGGCTCTACACCAGCAAGGTCGAAGTGTGAAAACTCGCACACTTCTCCCGAGATGACTGAAGAAGAAATGGTGAAAAAGAGGCAGAATGAAAAGAGTGGAGAACATCCTCAATAACACACAATGGCGAGAATCCAGAGAGACTGAAACAAACACTAAAGCATGTCAATAAACAGGGAAGACAAGAGCAAGAATCAACTAAACGCAGCCTTCTCTTTCACATCTCTATGTGTGTGAGTACTTCCTCTGCTTCCCAGTGCTGTTAGCAGACCCTGTCAAGAAGAGCTCGTCATGTAATGTTAAGATATTTCTCACCAAGTAGGACTTTTGCACCATGATAGCTGGACTAACTGCATTCATACTCTTCCTGCTGCTAGTGAGACCATCGCTAAATTTAAAGAACACTTTAGAGCTTTTAGGTAGCTGTAAAATAACTGTAACTGTATAACAGTAGTCGGGGATTTTGTAGCTGACAGCGGCTTGACACACTTTCCTGAAATCCTGCTGTACTGTTACAGCTCATTTTCACAATTCAACTCTCAAAATTTTAATTCTAATGGAGTTATCACTCCAGTATTACTATGTCCTGTTCCCAATACTTTTTGCATTAGACTGCAATATAGTTTATGGTTGCATGTGTGCATTACCGGACGACTCCTGATGTGTTCCTGAGGACTGAGGCAGCAAAGCTCTGAGTGACGCCCACCAAACTGGTCCCATCCACCTCCACGATCTGGTCATTCACTTTGATTCTGGCAAACGCAAGAAGAAGAATCTTTCAACACTTAAGGTAAGATAGTAATAAACATATAATTATGTAATAAATGAATAGAATAGAATAGAATAGAATAGAATAGAATAGAATAGAATAGAATAGAATAGAATAGCCCTCTATTGTCATTGTACATGTACAATGAAATTATAGGTGCTCCACGCCAACTGTGCAGGAGTAAATAAAAATATATCAATAGTATACACATCAGGAATAAATGTCTGCGTTTTACTTTTACTCTGCATACATATAAGCTGAAATCCGCATGCACATATGACCTCATGATGGGCTTCTGCATTATAAAATGAGTGTGGTCCAAAGGCTAAAAGATGCACAAAGGCACAAACACGTCTGCATATCATTCACGTTCACATCATTTTTAGAACTACAACAGCGGAAAACTTTCTGGGGTCACAAATTTCCAGTGCAATAGCTCCAGACTACTGTGTAACAAGGAGACAGAGGAGATGAGACTCAAAACAAACTATGAGGGCTAATGGGGACATGGACGCCTTTCGCCCTCGGCTACAACACATCCGGTATTTGTGCTCTGCTCTGGCCATGAAGGGAGGTCGCCTATGTTCTTGACCTGAAATGAAATTCCTGATAACACTTCACTATACAGGATTCAGGGGAACTGCGAACAAATTTCCTAAAACAGACAGCCTTGTTAAATATTCAATTTAAATTTGCATGAAAATCTGTACTGAAAAAAAAAAAGATGCAGAGGGACTTTGAATAATTGCTTCAACATATGAATAAAACAAAAACTAGCTCTCATTATTTTTCAGCAAAACAGTGAATTGTGCTAATAATTAATTGCTGGAAGCCACAACAGACACATTATTCTCTTCTTCAACAGCACTTTAGTCTTTTATTTGGTCCAAAACAGAGTGCAAGAAGACCCATCTCCTCAATACTTATGAACACAAGCTTGAAAACTTTAAACTTGTACATTTCTCACATTTTTATTAAATAAAATGGGCAGATGAGATGAAGTTCAGGTCTCTTAACTCATTTTTTCTTGATTTGTATGAATGAACTACACCCATAGGTTCAATTTAAAAGCAATAAAACTCAAAGATAAACGAGTTCTCAAGTGATCTACAATTACAATTTCATAAACTGGAGGGAGCCACAGTAGCTAGGACTATTTAACAATGGTCAAAATCACTGGCTACCTACAAATCCTCTGCAGTGTTTCCTTTTTATTTACTGCAACAATAATATCAAAATGAAGAGGTGTTTGATGGCTTCATATAAAACTGCAGCTCCTTCTCCCAGTCTGTTACAACATAACACCAGCTGCCGAGCAGGATTTAGTATCCCTGTGACAGCTGATGCATCAATCACAGGGATGTCACAGGGATGTATAGAGACACGTGGGCCTGACAGGTAGACAGATAGCAGGCTGGTTGTCTGTCAGCGGTCCAGATGCTTCTCTGACCTTCATAGATGCTACCATCCAAATGTGGCTGTATGTGGTCGAGCCTAGTCGGTATACAACTTCCAAACAAAGGCAGCAGGAAAGACAAAAAAACTGGCAACAAAAGACCATGTCAGTTAATGTACATACACCGAATTACACATCCTATCACCCTCATCTCCCCTATTTCACACACACACACACACACACACACACACACACACACACACACACACACACACACACACACACACACACACACAGAGGCGAGACATCGAGCCACAGCCAAGTCATTCTGTGTGCCTGAGAGTGAATGTGCTCCTGCACATTAGACCATTAAGTCAGACTCAGCAAAGACAGAGCCCTGTGGCAGAGAGGGTAATGACTCAAGGAAATCACATTCTGGATAGTGACTCCTCCCTTCTCTCCCTGTGTATATGTGTGTGTGTTTTTGTGTTCGTGTGTGTGTGCACAAAGGAGTGTGAGTATGCAAAAATTTCTGATTGCTTTTTGCCATCATGACACTAACATCTCGAGTGTACAGTTTATTTCTCTAATACTGTGATCATGGTCTACTGTGAAATCCATCATGAGGGCACAGCCAGAACTGCAGATTCACAATAAAGAACAGCTGTGTTTCCATCTTTAATAAAGACACTAATGATGCAATATAATGTTCAAGCATTCATTCACTTGAAGTATAATAAAAACTTGGTACTTTGGCTTCCTCCCACAGTCTGAGGACATGCGTGTTGGGGTAATTCCTAATTCTAAATTGGCCATAAAGTGCTGTATGTATGGTTAAAATGTAATTTTGACTGGTCAGTAAGAATAGAAGAGCTTTATATAAATGTGAATACATTACTTAAATATGCACTGCACTCTGGCTGTTTTAACACCAGCTGTAAAAAGAAATTTGATTTGTGAATATTTCTTTTTTCCTTTTTCTTTTCTTTTATTCAGTCTTTATCTTAAGTGCAGATGTCCATTTCACCACTAAACTACAAATATCTCTATGAAACTATTAAACTTCACCGATATCTTCACTTATATTAAGACAGTTATTGTTAATATTTCAAGTGTTCTGAGATTTTATGTTTAGATATGCAAGTTAAGCACTTTAAACATGTTTTAACATGCACACATGTCCAGCAGGTACATGTCCAGGTACATGTGTCAGAATACATTAGAGGTTGGTTTTTGTGGTCGCCATGCCTACCACGCTACCACCCTGCTAGCATCGCTAAAAATCTAAGCGAGCACACGGAGGAGCACAGCTCCTACATTTTCAGTAGCACACTCAACAGCTTCTACGGCATTGTTGTAAAAATGAAACTAAAAACTTTTTTTTTCCATTAAAGAAAAAAAAGAAACAGGCTCAACTCTACAGTTGCACAAATGTGAACTCGAGCTTCAGCACAGTGTTCCTCTGATCTTTTCAACTTCTCTCACTTCTCCCACTCACCATGGGAAATTAGACTTTTTGGAGTCAGTGAAACTGTCATCTTAGAGCAGATCAACTATTCTCACTTTCGAAGGAGCTGCTTCCTTTCTGCCGCCGCTTTTCTCCGTCGCTCTGCTGGTTACATTTTAACTAATCTCGCTGTCATGTTCCTCAAAATTTCTGCCATAAGAATAAATCCCTGGAGAAAACACCTAGTGCAAACAGCCCTGCTGCATTAGGGTTGTTTTCTATGAAAAGCTCACTAGCTTCAAACTGCATTGTGAGGAGCAGTTTTTAAATCTGTTTATGGGGAACCTGAACCACACAAACAAACTAATAGGCGGAAGGTGACAGCTCAAGAGGCCAGTCTGTCAGCTGAGGAGCTGTCATCTCTTCCATCTCTGACTCAGTGCTAACTCTGCACTGTTTACACTTTTCATAATGCACAAAAACACATAATGCAATACTGTAAATCATCCAGGGACATAAATAGAAACCGAGACTTTACAAATCAGCGCTTTTCTGCAGAGAAACTCTGCAGAGAAACAGAAATATAATTTAATGTAACGTCTCCGTCACACCTACACCAACACCTACACAGGTACAGACCTGTGTAAGACTGTGCCTCTCTCGGTGGATCTAATCCGAACCCCTGCTGTTAAATCTGATAGATATAGAGTGTGACTGCGCATGTAAGACCGAGCAAGACAATATGGTGGAGTGGTGCTGGGAAAAAAAAAAAAAAACATCTATAGGAATTTATTCCTGTGGATAGAATACATTTTTTTATTTATTTATTTTTTTACAATATGTGCACTTTTGATCCTACATGCAATTTAGTTGCTGTTTCCAGACCCACTTTTAGACTGAAAAAAAGTGCGTGATATCCAGCAGGAAAGCAGCACCCACCTGCCATCTCTCTCCGCAGCTCCACCCTCAATGACAGTCTTAACAAAGATGCCCAGTTTCTCCAGGCCTGCGTCAGCACCAACACCCATCCCGATGATACTGATCCCCAGGCCGTCTTCATCTGGAAACACAAAAACCCCACAAATTTTTTTGTGTTATTCTCTGTATTTTCATAAGTGTCAAAAGATCCAGTCAATCAAACCCAAAATGACTTCTGTTAACAATGTCAACCGTAGTGTGGAATACGATAGAATATGATAGGTGAATATGTTCAGTATTAACTGAAAGAATAAGGAGACATCAACCTCCAAGACATGAAACAATTTTTACAAGAATGGGAAAAATGCCGGATGAGAAATGCCCTTCATTCATCCCTGTTCTGCGTTAATAATTAAAATGCTGTTAGTGTTACATAACAGAGAGTAGATGGTGGTATCCTACAACGTAAAGTCAGTGTATTTTAGATCCTTGGTGTAAATGAATTTTAGTACAGAACAAGACAAGTGGGAAACATGCAGTGTCACGTCTTTATGTCTCATGCTGGGGAATCAGGACAAATTAAGCAATCCTTGCTTTTTGGGATAATCTAAGTCAACTTGCAATTTGTGAATTATCTCTTTGTAACATCTAACAGTAATAATAATTAAATACCACTAATGGTCGAGGCAGAGATTTAAACTTTAAGGCATGATCTATGGGGAGGGGATGAAGGAAACGTGAAGGAAAGAAATGAGGAAAGTGCAGAAGAAAAGAAAAAAACAAAGACATCCTGTGTGGGTGGTTCTGTCTGTTGGGTATGATAAGTAGCTGACAGGATCCCATCTTCATTAGGATGTTCTTAGTTTTTTTTCCCACCTTTCTCTAGCTCCACAGGGAAGAGCTCCAGTTTCTCCACCCTCTTCTCCAGCTCATACTCAGCAGAGGAGGCCACGGGATCCACCTCCTCATTACGTCGGTCATAGTCTTCATTGGAGTAGGTGTTAAACACCTGAAAAAAAACAACACAAAGAATTATATAAGCTAGTTACATTGTAGAGACAGAGCTTGTATTCAGGCTTGATAAAGGGCACATCATACGGCACTAATAGGCTCACACAGGAACAGGTTTTGCCTTTGCACATACGACACTAACAGTGCCACACCTGGGAACGTTACATACATTTATACCACTCTTCTTGACAACAGTGGTTGCTCTGCAGGCGAGGGAGTAAATAAGAGCTTTTGTGTTCCCAATTATTGGGAACACAGCACTACTTTTAGCTAACAGCACTTGGATAAACAAGGTCTTTATATGAACGAAACAACTGCAACCACAAATAAACTGTAATGTAAGGAAACATAATTGCTTTGAGGACGGGGATGCCTCTCTCTTTCTCTGAGCTGTGTGGTCCTCAGAGGAGCCTCTCCTCCCTTGCAACAGTCAGCTGTCACTTCAAATCTCATCCCAACCATGCGCTCTCACGGCTCCCTGCACCGAGGAGGAAGGAAAGGAGAGGAGAGAGAGCTGTGCACGCTCTTGTCACGACTTTAGTGTGGTGTTCTTCAGAATGCTGTCTGCTGGTGTCGAAGAAAGAGGTGTAAGAATATGCAAAGTGTTCAAGCGCGTAGATTAACATGCATGCAAGTGCACAGGGAAGCTTGCGTGAAGTCATAAGCTTCACTCCAGCAAAACAGGCACCCGCAAACCCCGACTCCAGGCGCGATTAATAGAATCTGAAAAACTAGTGACATTTGATACATGGCGGTGCAATCAATGATTTCATAAAAAAGTATCTCAGAAATAGCTTGAAGTGGACCCTTTACCTGTTTTCTGTCACTCTTTATGTTAATTGTGGCCAGTCTGTGATCTGTTTCACATCAAAGAGAGTGGATATCTCTGCCCACCAGCTAACAAAGTTTCTGTTTGTGAGGGGCAGACAATCAGAAGAAAGATAGCTTAAAGAGAGGGTGGCTTTAAAGGAAGATGAGCTAAATTGGTTGTTTTGGACAGAAGATGAACTGGAGGTTTTTGAACTGAGAATCTTCGTCTTTGGTGAAATCCAAGAACAAAATAAAATTAAAAATTAATGTAACAGGATCCCTTTATTGGACTTAAATCATTAGAGTTATTCATAAAACCGCATCAATAAGGCATCATGTAGATCTGTTAGTCACTTTTGCCATGTAATGCAACGCTCTTCTGTAAATATATAAAATACACTCTGTTGAAGAGATAGTGTGTTGCATGTACAGACAGGGCACACTGAGATGGCATGATGCTGCCAGGATTGTTTGCTCTGTGAGATCTTGCATGAGATCTGCATGACCTCCCTGTAATCAATCATTCAGTGTTATCAACAGCCCTGCATTATTAACACTTGCTTGCACCCAGAAGCACACGCACACATGAGTATATGCACTGTATACACTGTGCAGAGAATGACAACATATCAAATCAGACACACACAAACACTCAGCAATCAGTAGCAGACACCATCGCAGTCACAGACCCATTAAACACACTCACGTATGCACACTGCTGACAAATGCTAACACCAGCACTTCCTCTGTCCTGGATGTCCTGAACGTGATGCCGCCATTGGCAGCCAGTATATTCTCTAATGGCCTCTCTCAGTCACTGTGTGCTATCTACAAACACATTAGCATGTGGCCAGTCACTTGAGAGAGAGAGAGAGAGAAAAGATGAGGTCATGAGGGAAGATGAGGACTGATGAGGGTGGATCTGTGAAGGAAGGTAAGCATAGAAAAGTGGGCGGAGGCTCAGTGATGGAGAAAGATAAGGGCAAGCGAGGGACTTCTACACATCTGGGAGGCAGATGAACTGAATAGGAAGTGGATGAAATAGAGGATAATGGTGACTGAGGGAAGGAGTGACGAGATAAATGAAACAGCATGCACAGGGGAAATAAGAATAGGTAGGCAGGAAGAGAGTGAAACAGAAACAGAGACAGACTGAAACATTTAACAGAAACCATTTGCCCACAAAACAAAGACACCTGATGGTTATCAGGCTCTAAACAGAATCCCCGGTATGCATCTCCATCCTGTCCAAACACCACCTGGTTTCCAGGCTCAGAAATTCTTTAAGAACAGATAAAAGATGTAGAAGGGCTATCTGAAATATAAAGGTCAAGATTCTACACAGCTACTTCTCTTCTCAGATAGGATGTATAATATCTTCTTGTTCTCATACAATAATTGGATTTTGTTCTGGGGTAAAAATACTTTTGGATCTGAAATACCAGTAAAGCGATAAGAGGCACAAAGGCACGCAAAGAATGATTTGGTACACCGTCGTGTGAGAGTGTGCTTAACCTTGGCAGGGTGGCAGAACTGCTGCCTGCTGCTTTTATTACTTTAGGGAGGTGTAAAATGGCAAGAGAGTATGACCAGACATGCACCTGGCAACTACTAGCCTGACAGCTGTGGGACAAACTGTTGGGGCCATAGTTTGACAGTTGTCAATATGTTTACCCATATTAGTCGTTGGGACTGCTGGGGCTGAATCAATCCCAGTTCCTCCTGTCCATATGTCCAAGTATCCTTGGGTAAGATACTGAACCCTGGGTTCCCCAGTTGTCAGGCAGAGGTGCTTAGGTATAGATAAAAGCATTGCATGAATGTGTGTGTGATTGAGGGAATGAGACTTTGAGCAGAAAGCGCCATGAGTGGTGAAACTCGAGTACAACGCACTGTGTAAGAACCAGTCCATTTACCATTAGTCTAACAAACTGGCTCCAACTTTGACCTCATCATACCGTAATGACAAACCCCTACATTTTTACTTTAGTTATAGTTGATGAGCCACAACATAAAGTTTAACTGTAATTTGGATTTGTTCCTCAAGTGGCTTCACACAAGGAGAGCCACTAAAAAAGGAAGAAGACTGAAGTATAAGGGACCGTTTCCCCATGTGGTTCTCCCTTGGAAATGGAGCAAGCTTTTGAAGGATTTAACACAACACAGCAATTTACATGTAAATATATTCATCTATGCTGCCTGCAGTTTCTGTCAAGCTTAACACCATGCTTGGGTCAAAAACAAAAAAAAATACCACAGAAGTTTACATTCTGGGGCTGCTATAAATCTCCTTGACTTTCATAATGTATTCTCAAACAGCTGTATGGATTCTGTGTCATGGTGTTCGCTGACGGTGATGCGAATGGTCTGTATGAAGATAGTCCACAGAGCCAGAAAACATATCACCTTTCACAATTCTCCCAGTGTCAGTGCTTATCCTCCCACAAACTCACTCATCAACATAAAAGACACAGGCAGATATAATCCCTTCTCTAAGATCTGGAATACAAACTGCAAAGTACAATCTATCATTCTTAACTGTATCAAATGACATCTCTTATCCCCCTCTTTTCTTAGACTCAACCTTCATCTGCACAACGCACTGATCAACGCCCTGTGAAATCGAACACACACGCGTTTCTGTATTTTGCCGGTTAACAAACCTCCAGCAACAGAATGACTGGCGGTTATGTGCAGACTCTGCAGCGGTTCTGCTCAGGCAGGCAGTCTTGTTATCTTTTTTCTTGGCCTCACATCAGGATAAGGGAGTATACTTTGACTCTGAAATACGGTTTTACAGTCGTCTGTGGATGCTGCTGCAGACGCCGGGACACTGCAGATACTTGGGAAATCTAAAGCGATAAAGCTGAGGGCTCTTACTTAGTAGAAGAGCTTCGTTCTGTCCTTATATTTGAGAGCATATGCAGATAATTCAAATGCAAGTACATGAATACAGATTCCTAACAATATGAATGGGTATTCATGTAGGCTTTAGATTAAAAGGCCATTGCACACACACAGATCTGTAGATGCAAGCATACACACATGACAGGGAGTCATCCACTAATGAAAAGAGCGGTAGTTCATATATACTCAATCAACATCCAAGACATTGGTTTTTGCTGCTAAATGATACCTGTCGGCCACCTCAGTTGGTCTGCAAGGATAGCTGTTGGGCTAGCCTAATAGCTCCTATGATGACCACAGATTAGCCAAGGGATAATACTGAGACTGGAATCTTTAAGATGCTGAGTCTGGAGCCACAGTAAATAAAAAAGAAAGACTATATCCACCAAGAAAGAGAGAGAAACAGAATGAGTCATATGATTCATGGTTTAGAGCAGCAGCAGACACTGAGGCTATTGAACAGTGAACAGGCAATAATAGGGAAATAAAGAAAAGAAAGTGGAAAAAAAAAAAAGCAGAGGAGTGGGTGATGCTAGGGGTAATTTGCTCCAGGGCTGTTTGAGTCCTTGCCTAAGATGGCACGGCATGGCGCCCAGTCACGGCAAAAAGCCTCTGATGGTATTAAACTGGGCCTTTGGTGAATTGGTGCCAATGCTGCCACCCGCCCTGTGTCTTCCAGACAGTGGACGCTGCCCAGGGCAAGACGAGGCTGGAAAACCCAGGAGAAATGTTCCTACTGGTGTGGCATGAACTCAGCAAACCCTGCAGGGGATTAACTACAGCCTGGCTCTCTCGCTCTCTCTCTCTCACTCTCTCTCTCTCTCACACACACACACAGACACACACACACAGAACTCATAGTCTTCTCTGCTGCAACACCTCAGCATATTTGCATTCCATTACTTCTACCTGCGGCCACCCACACACACACATTCGCACAACACCAGGCTGGAGAACTGACAGGTGCTGAAGAAAGTGTCTGGATACTGAGGGGACAAGACAGTCGCTGATGGTGGAAATAAATGAACGTCAGACTGAGACTGACAGCAATAAAGAGGTGGGGATGGGAAGAACAGGGAGCGAGAAAAGAGAGGAGGAAACATAAACATTCAGTATACAACTCTATATAAAGAGAGGTGAGAACATACAGGGATTTACAGTCAATTCAAGGCCAGCCTCTCTATCTTCTTGACATATATCATCCCTCATCTGGGGAAGTGACACTGACAGGGAATGCCACAATCACATAAGTCAGCGTTTCTTTTTTTAACTTCAGACACCGCTTCTGCATACAAAACAGACACACACATTGTTCATACAGGAGGACAAAACTTTAAATTTGTGTTGTCATTTTAAAAAGCTGATTTTTCATCTGCTGTATGTGCAGCGGGCTTGCTTATCCCTTCTACTGGCTACTGCACAATACTACAGGGTGCCACTACTCCCACCAACACCTGAGTCAAGGGCCAACTACAGGACAGGAGACATACGTAAAGGGAAACTAGAAAGAAGAACCAGCTTAAAACAAGAGGATATTATCATATACAACGAGAGGGAGGAAGAGATCAGAAGTAACACAACATGTTGCTTGTTACAGCACATGCCCACTTGCTATGCTATGTAATTCATTAGGCTGCGATAATGACTATGCAGAGAGTGGGACTGCATTTCTACGAATCATAATAACCAGTCTGTGTGATCTGGACTGCTGTGAATGAGGCACTGAACCCTAAAATTATCTTAGAAAGGGAAAAAAATGGTTTATAGGGTTGATTTTGTTTGTATCAGCAGATCTCAATCTTGTTTCTGACTCACTATAAACAAGCACATGGTGATGGTGCGGCAGTCTGAACCTTTCTAAGCACGAGCTTAGCAAACGCTGAGAACATTGTGTCACTGAGATGCTGTGTTCTCTGCAGCTTTTTTTTTTTTTCAGCAATAAAAACTGACAGCGCACTGGTAATATTATTAGCACGCAGCCAGATTGGGTAGGTGGGGGTTGGTTGATGGTTCATGACACAGTCTGCCGTGTGGCAAATGACCAGCCTCAAAAACCGCAAGGCACGTCTCGCCTTTCCCGGATCATTAAAAATGCATCCCCCAGGGAGGATCGGGTGGCACCGAAACAAGCAAACAAAAACACAACTGCATTAATAATGGAGTGACTAAGCTACAGGCATGCACAAAATACACGCGTGCCCAAAATCCGAGTCAAGAGTAGCTGTACCTGTCAGAGATAAGAGAGGAAGGGATTCATGGTTGTTTTTCTATTGACAGCATAACTACTAAAGAAAAACAATACTTCACAATACTTTGCCTGGTTTGAATAAAATAAGTTAAAAAAAACTGCTCGATACATATTTTCATATAAGTTTTGATACTTTGTAACATTTTGTAACTCTGGCTGAGTTCGGTTTGGCTCATTCCTGTTTGGAAATAAATGAACTTAAAGTACTGTGCAAAACACTTGAGACACCCCCCATTTTTTATGTTTTGCTTCCAAAGAGCCAGAAATGTTTTTGGTTTTTTTTTCATATTTTAAGTTGTGTTGAGCAATAGTTTTCCAGGCTTTCTAAAGGTCTTTCAAAGTTTGTCTTTGGACATTTGCTGCTTTTTAACTCATTTTCTGTACAGTCCTAGTACCTGACCATTTTGAGGTACTAGGAATGTTTTTTGTTGGTTAAGCCACTTAACTCTGACCCATTAATCATTCAAACATTAAAAAAGCCCTCTAACCTAAAGGATGAACCAGTTCTGTGTCTACACATAACAGACAGCTTAGCAAAGAACCAAATTAAAATGGTATCTTTAGGCACTTTATTAGCATCCTGTCACAAAATCACATCATTTGTTCAAATTTCTTTAGTTGTTTCTATGAAAAATGCCAAAGATAAAACAGTTTAACATGTGCAAAAGGATATTTTTGCAAAGTGATTTACAAAGAGCTGTTAGGTGTAAACTTGGTATATCTCAGCATGATGTCCAATGTGTCCTTAAAAAACTGAGGAAACTGGAGATGTGGCACACAGAAGAAGAAGTGTCAGGCCTAAAAAAGCAGAGTTTCTGAAAGGCATCTCCTTAAGAAAGGGGGGGGGGAAACAACAGTCCAGCAAGCATGACATTGGACCTGAGAGATGCTTCTGGCTCTTCAGCTGATTCATCTACTGTTCACTGAAGCTTCACTGAAACACACTGCCAATGCAGTAAAAGCATACCTGGATAGAGAAACACACAGTGGAACACTATCAGTCACAAATTAGCATCCCTGGAGCCCAGACTGCAACATTATTGCAGCAGTGTGGGATCATCTTGACAGAGAATGGAAGAAAATCAGCCAGCATCCATAGAAGAGCTTTGAATGTCAATTCTTGAAGACTACTGAAAGAAATTACAAGAAAGCTTGAGTTCAGGCTATGGTGAAGAATAAAGGTAGTCATACCAAATACTGACTTTCAAGCTTTGTTTAAGCTACTGTCTTTCCAAGTATGTCTTTCAAAGTCGCTGCACATATTTCCATCTTTTCCTAGCAGGATATAAAGAAATGAGGGGTACCACTAAATTCAAAAGTACTGTATATATCCTCAAAATTGAATTTTGGTTAAAAAGACATCCACTAAAGCACAAGACTATACTGAGGAAGATTAAGCTGTAGCAGTGCTGCTGCAGACTTAAATTGTATTTACAAATGCCTAAATCCATGTCAGTACTGGAACCAAAATTCAAGCAATGCTGTTACACATACAGTATATCATCACTCAGAAAGACAGATTGCACTAAAGTAGAGTAATCCTTTCTATCAGAAAACATGGTCAGAAAGCAAAGCTCCTGGCAACAGGCCATCTAATTTGAAATGGTCTTACAAGACTGTATTAGTTGATGCTCTAGATAAGGATGTTTTTGGGGTTACGCATGTTTTCTGTTGATCTGTCTGAATAACAACATTGTGGGACAAACTGTCAAATACACGAGAGAGGACTAGGACAGAAATTACATCGTGACAAAAAGTCTGGAGCCTCCACTGTCATGTACTGTATTAAGGGCAGATAAATGAGCTCCAAAACTCTCAAGAGAAATAACCCTCTCTTAATTCCTTGCATGCCTGACGAATGGCACCGAGACAGTGTAAGTTGTGTATTTTCTCAGTTTTTCAGCATCAGCAACTTTGTCTTTATGTTCTTTCATGCTTCAGTAAAGTACAAGATGAGTATGTGAATTGGTTTTGCCTGCAAAACGCATACGGCAATAGTACGCAGAAAAAACGCGTGTAGGTGGTTTTTGCAACCAAATGTTTGCAGAAGGATCTAATCTGCAAGTATGAACATATCAGTTGGAGGCAAATGAGCCATAGAACACCAATTATTTCATGTATATATCTTATCCTTTTGAAAATGTAAAATAAAAGCTCCAAATTCATAGTGCTCATCAAGAAACACACAGATGTTTATACTGAACATAACCATCCTTTTTATGCTGTAGACTATACATCTTTAAAAACAGGGTAAAAGGCACCCAGAAAAATGCATCTACAAACACTTTTGCAAAACATAAAAGGAGCGACACACATCCATCGTAAAGATTAAAGCTCTGAGTCAGATTTGTGCTATCATTCCACTCAAGGTACAGCAGCAATGGACAAAATGTAGATCCAGTAACAGACAGCACGCAGAATGGAGAGGGTGATTACAGAGATGCTTCAGTGGCCATTTAACTAGTGCTCTACTCACCACATCTGTTTAGTTCTATTAGGATATTGCAGTGTTGCGAGTAATGAAAATGCAGTTCCTCTACAGGCAGAAAAAATGTCATCAAAAGGTGATATAAACGCCCTTCGTTCAGACGAGCGGTAAACAAGAGGAAACTGACAAAGCAGAAAGCACACAGAGGTCGAGGACTTCTGTTAAACTCCTGGAGTGCAGTTCAACGAAACAGGGAAAGAAAATGCACTCCTTGAAAAGGAAAAAGCAGCATGTAAGAGATGTTCGAGCTTTTGGGGTCTACATGTAGTCAAGGCTTGAACATTTCAAGCCTGAGAGGACTGAGAAGGTGAAGTGAACACTGGCTGAGATCAGTGACCCTCGGGCAGTCATCAAAAATTCAAAGAACCTTAGTTACATTCCTATGTTTCCATTATATGCTCAACATGACACCAGCTGCAAAGAACACACAGCAGTGGATTCAATGTGGATTAGAAAACTGGATCTACTTTAATACAGAAGTCTGTCTGCAGACTGGACAACCAAACCAGAGGTTCTAATGTCAAGGATAAATCCACCTAAACTTCAATGAACATGAGACCTGATTTTCTTCTGTGGGTTACTGCGTTCGCCCTGCGTTCGATAGCTCAAAGCAGTAATTTCTCACTGAGGATGTAACAGCTAGACTTTGCAGCTCCGTGAGCTGGTACTTACTCTAGACACAGCAAACTTCATGCTAACGGCATGATGTTTGCCTTGTTTTACTGTTGTAGCATTCAAAATTGTAGCATGATAAGTTATTCATTATGAAAAATACAAAAGAAATCTGAGGATGAATACCACTGGTCTGAGAATACTTGTTAATACACCAACTGAACACACTTAGACTTTTTCGGGGATATCACTAAAGTCATTATCCAGAGCCAGACATGAATATCTGGTGTAAATTTCATGGCAATTCATAAATCCTTTTTCCGGACTTAAGCGGAACTGGAAAACAGACCCTGCTTTCCCTGCTTCACAGTGATTGATACAATATACTTTTTTGGAGCTGCTCTTAACTCACTCTGCATATTCACAAAGACCGAAAAATGATTGCGTGTCATCTTTTCCCTGTAGCTACTACGAAGAATTCGAAAAAAAAAAAATTAAGATTTTATAAGTAGGTCCATTGAAATGACTTATCTACTTTGCTGGATGGGACTGGATGGGCAGGTCTAAGAAGTATTACACAAACAGAGGGAACATTACATATTAGATTATTAGTCGGCTGTAAGACCCTGTCCTCCCACAGGGGTCAAGCTGGACTCGTGTGGGGCTGGGGGCTGAGAAAACAGCTTTGTCTCTTTCAGTTTACAGGGAGATGAACAAAAGACAGAACGCTGTTTGTTTCTCGTGTACTGAGAGGAGGTGGGGCGTACGATGGAAAAGTGGGAGGGGCGCATGTTTAATTGTGTGTGTGCGTCTTTGTAGGGTCGGGGGCAGCTTCTCTCTTGAATATTCCATATGATGAATGAGCGTCAGTCCTTTTCACGGGAAACAGAAGCCTTGAAGTTAAAGCCAACAACAGTGCATAATCTACGCCTCTTCAGCCTGAATACGAGAACAAGCTGTTTAGTGTATTTATTCTATTTACTGTTTACTTACTGGTTATTGAAAGTGCAAGTTGAAAAAAAGCAATGCATAGATTGGCCATTTTTTTCTTCTTACACACAAACACACACACATATAATAATTAGATATAAACCTATTATCATATTATTTTAATTTGAATTAATTTCCAACATGGAAATTTGTTTGTGTTTATGAGTTTTCATGCATGTGTGATGAAACCTGAGAGGAAAGAAGAGAAAAGAGCAAAAGGACCCACTTTTCAGAGACACTACATGGTAATTAGTGAGCTAACATCACGTTTTTCTACACAAAATAACTGGGCTAATTGTTCTGGTTCATTATAACATGGTAATAGGATTGATTCAAACCTGTGGAATGTTTGCATTAGCTTCAGTTAGATTTACATACAAGAACTTTAATCTCTCAATCATGACTGTGAGTTCAAGAAAGCTTAAAATATTAATATATATATATTTAATGACAAATTGAATTAAGAAGATAAAACTGGTAACAAAAGCCACATTGCTAATTGATTCTAAATACTTGAGGATAAAGAAGGAAAAATATTTTCCATAATCTCCCAAATCCATCTCCCCAATCCACAAGCAACACTGGCTGCATTGTGCCCAACTCAATACTGAAAACAGCAAAATTCTAAACTGCAGATGAAACAAATACCATATTACAGATAATTCTATTTACTGGAGAAGAAAATGTGAATGCGGTTTTTGTAAGACCAGTCACTGTCTACAGAAACAATAACCATTTTCCATGAGCAAAAATGAGCTTTTCTATAATTCTATCCACTGTGAAAGCAGAGTGGGATCAATGGTAAAAATGCATGTAATCTTTAGCTATGTCTACTGTAACCTTGCATAACACATCAAGGTTAACCAAAACCACACATAGACAAATACAGACACTACGGGTCCACTGTGTGCTGAATATACAGTGCATTTCACAGATATGTGAAGACTCCATAGTTTCACAAACAGCTCCCTGAGCAAAGAGGCTCCCGGAGATAAAAAACAAACAAACACAGTATCTTGTGTGAAAATTGTGTGGGTGCAGAACCAGCATGACTAACACATGCACAGATGTTGTGCTCGTGAACATCAAATGCTTTGACCTTAGCCTCTCAAAAGGGCCACAACCTTCAACACCTATAGCATCTAATAATGTGATATTTTACCTAACTTAGTATATACATTAAAGGAAGAAAATGTCAAATGAAAAAAAGCCAAAGTGCTCCAAGATTTAAAAAAAATGAGGTCATGTCATTTTGTCATGTTTGCATAACCTCATGAACCTCGTGTTCAAACAACAAAGCTAACCACAATGAGTAGTTCAGTGGTAACTATAAATACTAGGCCATAAAAAGAAAGCTCTGAATACAATATTAGCTCTCTGTTGTTTTAACCTACTTTTGATAAGCACTGCACAAATGCTTTTATGCCGGATTGTGTTCAAATGTGTTTACACAATTTAGGCTTCCACAACACTTTTGTGCAGCATTCGACTTACTGTAATAGGAGCACTGCTGAAGCGAATCTTCCTCTTCGGAGGGATGTCCTCTTTGTTTTCTTCCGGCAGACCAGGAATCTCTGTCAGATCGGTCCCCGGGTCGTAGACAATGTCCTCGTCATCGTCACCGTAGAGGTCATCCTCGGGATCCGTGCAACTTTCCCCCCAGCCCTGGTAACAGGCGTCCCCATCTGCGTTAAAAATCACCCGCTCATTCCCAGTGTATTCCTCATCAGGCTCGTCCATCTGGTCCTTGGAAGAGTTTTCTTCCTTTGAAGCATCTCTGTCCTCTTGGCTTTCCCTGGTGGTCGGCAGCGACTCATGGGTGGTGTCCTCTAAAGCTTTGTTTGTAATTACAGCACCATGTGTAGGTTTCGAGGATTTCGAGGCTCCTAGATCCTCAGTATGTTCTGTTGTGTCCTGCGGTTTCTCCTCTTCTTCACAAGACCCATTAATCTGGTTTCCATTGGTGGAAGCACCAGAAAAACACTGTCCTGCTCCCGCTGTAGCCTCTCCTGCTTTGTCTTGGGTTTCTTCCTGTTGTGGAGCATCTTGTTTGCGCTCTGAAGTCTCTACTCCAGGACTAGGGCTCAGGAGATCCTCCGAAGACGAGGATGTGGGTAACTTGCCCCCTATCCTATTCCGGTAGGTTCCACGAACTGGAGATTGTCGAAGAGAATCATCCTCACTGACGTCCCCGCCGTGGCGCTGGAATCCGTCAGGTGAGTAGAGGGCTCGTCTGCTGACTCCTCTGTACGAAACCCCCTGGTTGTGGTGGTCAGCGTTTTCAAAAACAGCACTGAGTTGGCTGACAGTTGGTGAGGATGCCTCTGTTCTGGAGCACAGAGAATCCAAGGAGTCTGTACTGCCTCGGTTGGACCTCGCCCCTCGCCAGTCATCGAGGTGCTCATGGGAACCCCTTTTATCACGGCCGTAGGGAAAGACTGGTGATTGGGACTGGTCGCGTGACTGCTGTTCAAATAGCTTTCTGGTTTCAGAAAACTTTGCCCCGGCACCTCCAATCCTTTCAGCTGATGAGGAATGCTGAAGTTTTATCACTGATCCATCAGCCTTATTGACGAAGTTCGTGGGCTTCACCATCTTTTGTGGTGAGGATTCATCACGACCCCTAGTCTTAGCAGCTGCATTCTCTGACCCCATTTGCATGAACATGTCCTTAATGCGACTGACGTGTGTGCCATATTGGCGTCCCCTCGGTTGTTTCACCCGCTCGAGGTCTTTGGGCTTTGAGTCTCCATCGAGCCGAGGCTGGTCAAAGGCCTTCTTGAGTGCTTGAAACTCAGCTCGGTAGGCGTTACGGTGGGGGGAGGCACTCCGGAGGCTGGTCCTCTCCCCCGAGGCCTCCGTTTTCAGCATGATGATGCCTTTAGATTCAGAGGAGATGTCAGCATTGCCGTGGCTGCATTAGAGCACCGAAGTGAGGTATCTTGTTCAACTAGTAGTGCCACTCAGTCTGATCCAGCTGTTGTTATAGTTCTTTTAGGCCCATTCATACCTGTAAAGATGAAAGGACATGTTATAAAGATAGAAACATTTTTTGTCGAGTGAAGACAGATAACTGTTTAAACAGGCTCACAATACCACATGAAGTCAAAGTGTCCCCTTTTTTCAGTGGAACTTCATTATCAGAATGATGGTTAAAAAGCGTGAAAATAGTCATTTTTATCATCAGCAACACTCTTCAGACACATGAGGCCAAAGTTAATTACAGATACTTATGCGTGCAGCAAAAGCTCTCGGTACAAGAGAACTACTGCAGTTATAAAAGCCAATCAGACTCTAAAGGGCCTCCAAAGATGCTGTGTTTAGCATCACTGAAGAGCTGCGCTGCTAACCCTCTCAGATAAGAAATCCTTTGATTTGTGCTTATTTTTGTTTAAAATGGTGCTATGCTCTAGGAAACATGGTTGTTTCCTTCTTCTTTTCTTGCTCTCTTTCCGTTGTCTCCCCCACCCTCTGTTTTCTATATGAAGCTGTGACCCTTGTACACTAAGACATCCTTCAACTCTCTAAACCATAACTGACATTATGGTTGTGGCTTCTAAATGTCAGCTCCCAAGCTGAAAAAAATGTTGCTGGATGCACTCAACCATGTGTGTTGATACCATCCGATAGAAAAAAAGGAGAGAGATTTAATGAAAGGCCCACATTTGCAATATTACAGGGATACAGCAGGGTAGTCGGCTAGTAGTAGTTAAATATACACCTACATCCGTTAATGTTTAATCCTTTTTGGAAATGCACGCCACAGAGAGTGAAATGAAACATGACACAGTAAAGCTGGGATAAAAATACATTATTAAATAAAAAAATAACATCCATCTGGGACACAGAATCCATTAACCTAAGTTGTGCTGTAACCCGCAGCCTGGATGCTATAGATGCATCAGCAACAGCAGCGGTGCCTGAAAACTAAACGTCCTGGCTCAGTATTTAATATTCACCATGCTGGACTCTTGCAGCTCAGTGTTAACACCTATGTGAAATGCTTGTGTTAAAATAATAACAACAACAACAACAATAATTAGTCTGAACTTGGGGATCATATTATGCTTTGCATCCTCTAAGGATTTTACGCAGGAAGATAATGAGGACGATAATGTGAGAGGTGAAATAAAAATTGAGGCTTGTGAACACTGGAATCGGTGTCAGTGGGATCAGACAAACAGGCGCACATCAGCCACACCGCACAGTACATGACAGCTCAGGTTTCCCCCCCCCCCTTCTGACACCGTTTCACGCTTATTTATTTACATTCTTCCCACTGCAAATTTCCGCGACATCAACCTCTAACCTTTGTCAATGATTGCAAAATAAACACAAGTTAACCACAGATCACATCGAGGTTGCTTCACTGTTACAAAAACAAAAGAGTCAGACTTACATTCATGGCTCCGGCTTCGCTGGACGCGCCGCACACATAAACTGTAATCCAGAGGGGAAACTTGCGCGAAATGCGGATGGTCTGCTTGCAAAAGCTATCGAAAATAACATTTCTATTCCGAGCTCGTAAAAAGCCAGGCGGAGCGGAATCGCCACTAGAAACGTTTGGACATAACTACAGCCGCTACAACGCCATTGCATTGCAGGCAGTGGGTGATGCTGCCAGTCGCACAATGGGGGTGTCGGTGCAATTTGGGAAGCTCATCTCACTGAGAGCTGCACTGTGGCAGCATTTGCAGGACGGCAGAGTCCGATGTCCGTCTGCAGTGTGGCAAACTGAACTCGCTTAGCTGCAGCGATAGCCGGCGATTTGCGAATGTAAAGCCTCATGTGACAGGTGTTAAAACCTGAAGTGCAGCAATGGTTTGGTCCGATAATCTGCTGCGCGGAGGGGGTTTCAGCGAGCTGCAGTCTGGCATAAATACCAACACACAGCAACTGTAACTTCGCTGGTTCATCAGTGGGATTTGGGTGGGGTAGAGAGGGTCAAGGACCACTCTGACTGTGTGATGCGCGTTCAAATTAGGGTTTCCCAGAATGTGGTTCGAGGACCAGAAAGTGGCCTGGAGGAGTTTACAAGGGGGGCTAAGTTTAGAGAAAAAAAACAAACAAAAACAAGTGAAGTTGGATTTCACTCAAAGTTCAACCTGATGGCAGAATTTGAAGAAACGGTTATACTGTTTTGTCCATTGCTTGTATTACTATAAATACACATGCAGCTTTAAGTCAGTCTGACTGGAGAAATATATAAGGGAGCAGTTTAATCAAACAGCTCTGAGCACCATCTCACACATCCACCACAAGGAACTACATTAAAATTGCAATGATCTCTTTAGTTAGTTGTCTCTCTCCTCAATTAATTCCTGAGCATTCATTTTTTTTTAAGCCCCATTAAAGAAGATCAGAGTAAAAAAAAAAGAAGAAAAAGTAGCTGCCTGGGTTGCATACCAGTCAACACACCCCACCGAAAGCACAGGACTTAATTCATGTGATGAAGCACTAGAAAAAAGGAAGCTTTGTAAACATCCAAATGTGTGATTATTTTTACAAACAGCACCAAGTAACATAATTGCTGTTGTTGTGTTATAATAGACGGCTTTGTTTCTTCTAACTTTATGAAAGCACAAGCTGTGTATGAATTTGGATGAGGCCATCTGAGGAAAAACATTTACTTGTGTAATCAACATTTAACCAAACCTTATCGGTTAATACAAATGTGAGTCGCAGATTAGAACATGAACTATTATAAGTTGATTTGGGACACTATTATCACACTTCTGATCAATTTTCAATAGGCCTACATCAGTTTTGAATTTAGAAAGTGCATTAAAAAAATGTTTTGGCATTTCTGCAAGAAACACAGAGAGTTAGAGCTTGTGCAATGCATTTAGTAAACAGCCAACACTGCTGACGAGAGGATTTTGCACCCCCCCCCCCCCCCACACAACT
>VUQG01020204.1:5349-16223 GCA_015106755.1 Etia nguti
AGTTAAAAAAAGGAGAAAAAAACAAGAAACAGCTAAAAAAAAAAAAAAAAAACAGCTCTTGGTATTCCTCCTCTTTTTTAGATTGCTGCTTAAAAGTCCAGTTGAAATGTTTCAGCAAACCGAATTTAATTAGCAATGATTTTAGCAAAGATAACACTTCAGGGCATTACAGTTCCTCAGAGTTTACAGTTTGACAGTCTCAACCTACAAATGCTGAACAAAGACAAATGTAAATTTGCTAGGAAGCTACAGTTTTACCTTAGCTTTAGCTTTTAACTTCGTATGCTAATCATCGCCATCTAAATAATACTTTTTGATTATTTCTGCTCCAGCAAAAACAGATACCGTGCTCATGAGTAGCAAGCCTTGCTCTGGAGAACTGTGAGTACTGCACTTAGTTTACTTCATCTAAACCAATGAGCAACTAAATATGCAAGTCTTTATTTTATGTATTATTTGTGCCCTTTCTTCTTTAGTAAGATTGATACTGTAATGTACAAACTTCACATTTAAGACCAGCGTTAAATTAGAGATTATCATGTATGACAGTTAACACTTTCAGTTAACTGCACTGTGTAGTAATTCAAATGCATAAATGCCTTTTTTCAGTTTTTTTCAGCAGACATAGATTTGTCAAAAAGTACGTACTTAGAAATTACTTTAATTAAGTTGACGAATCGATTGTTACAAGTGTCTAAACTTGTTTTGTGGCATTGTTCGCGCTGAGAAAATTTGCTAAAAAATATTCTACTTGAGTGTTTCAAAACACTTTTGGCATATTTCTAAGAAAAAAGTAAAACTCATATGAAATGCAGAGGATGCACTAGTGCCCAGACTCCAGCTATACAGAAAATATTCAGTGATTGCAAGCGTGCGCAGAAAGTTTGCTATTTACTTTCACTTAGTTTTTAGAATGCAGTCTGACAATCTGTGTCCCAGCGCTTGTTGGTTGTTGTAGATTCCTTGATCTTACTGGTATTTTACAGTGTACACAGTAACATACCAGAGCCCACTCTGCTTAAATTTTTGAAATGAGTACACTGTCTTCAAGCAATCTGAAGTGATCTTGGAAAGGTGAAAATTTGGATTGTCTGTTTCACTTAATGGGCTTGTGTGTTGGACGAAATTAAATAAATTGTTTGCATCAGGCTAGACTCAGCTCTGTGTTAATTTTTAAGGACATGGTGCTGTAGTCGCATTGGATTTCATTTTAGTGTCAAACATTTCTGTTAATTCACCTAACCTGTAACCTATTTTCCGCTTGTTAATAACCCTTCTCGCTGTAGAATGATGGTTTATTAATCATCATTACCATTGACCCATTTGAGGTTTTTACTTCAGGTACTAAGAGTGTGCTAATACATGCAAAAATACAAATGAAATGCATGGTGAAATAAAACTTCTTACATAAGCCTCTCTGGTACTAGGAATTGAATCCATAATGCATGATTCTGCACCTCACTGCACCTTTACTTCCAGTGCCAAGGTTAAGTGATAGTCCTGAAAGCAATGTTTCCTTTATATACTGAGGTAGAGATGGTGGATGGTTGTGTAGTGACATTGAATCAAATCCCTAACTATAATTCAGTGTGTTATTTGAGTGGCAGTTTCAAAATGTAATTATAATAGCCACAGTTCTCTCTTAGTTTTAACCCCACTGTCAGTTGATTGGATTAATCTGGAATTCTAAAATGAGGATAATACTTTTATCCTTATCAGGTCTTAAAATTAGGTAAACACAAGCTGAGATGAACAACATTACATTTTATAATGTCATTATTTATTTAACAAAAACCCAAGTTGCAGAAGGAGTGTGTGAACAATTAAGTAAAGCCTATGATTCAATAGCTTGTAGAACCACCTTCAGGAGCAATAACATGAAGTCATTATTTTCTGTTTGACTTTACCAGTCTCTTACATTGTTGCTGAAGGTTTAGGCCCACTCTAATTTAGTTCGTCAAGGATTATGAGGTTTATGCATAGCTCTCTTAAGGTCCCACCACAGTATTACGATCATGTTGAGGTCGGGACTTAAACTGGGCCATTGCAACACCTTTAGTTTTTTTTCCTTTTTTTGCCATTCTGTTGTAGATTTGCTGCTTAGGGTCATTGTCACATTTGACCCAGTTTCAGCCAAGCTTTAGCTGTCAGACAGATGACCTCACATTGGACTACAGAATACTTTGGCATACAGAGGAGTTCACTGTCGACTCAATGACTGCAAGGTGCCCGGATCCTATGACTGCAATACAAGCCCAAATCATCAGCCCTTCACCACCGTGCTTGACAGTTGTTATGAGGTGTTTGTGCTCATCTCCTGTGTTTGTCATGAACTTTAAAACTTAACATAATATCTGATGCCTGTAGAATCTAAGATGCAGTTCTTGTTTTGTTTTTGACATGTCTCTGAGCACTGGACAGTTGGAACTTGATGTGAAATTGCTCAGATGTCCACTCCATGAAAGACTGTTAACTGTCTGTCTTGAATTTTCTTTTAGAATGATGGAGTTCAAATTATTTGGAAATGGCTTTATAACCATTCCCAGACTCATAGGAAGCAGCAAATGCTTATTGATGTCTTTCTCCCTTGGTACACCTGAGCTACACAGGAGCTTTAGCGGCTTGTTGGTCCAGAGCATTCTCCAGACCAGCAAGCCGCTAAAGCTCCTGTTTTTTTTAAATATAGAGGCTCTCACACTTGCTAATGATCAGTTAATCAAGTACATTTGTTTAGCAGCACCTGGCTACTACTTACCCTGCTCATAATTCTTAGTTTTTCCACACAGCACTTCTGTTTAATTTTTGTTCACTAAATAGTGACATTTACCTAATTTTAAGACCCGCTAGAGTTATTTTTTTCATTAGGTCTTGTTTTGAATATTAGAATTGACTGAGGGTGTGCTGCTTTATCTTACTAGCAACAACTTCCATGAAAAAGTCTAAACCATTTGTTTATGAAAGCACATGTTTCTCAGTAGATTCTGACTTCCTTACCCAGGCAGAGGTACCTCCTTGCATTTGAAAATGTAAATCTTTCGAAAAGGTCACAAATATAGTGTGTCTGCTGAATGGTATTTTCAGTTAAATAACACATTTGGTGCACAAGAGATTATTTACAGTGCCTCAAAAGTGCATGTGGGATCAAGTTAAAATAGACCACAGTGGATACATTCATCTTAATGTGCTAACATGTCACCCTGTGGGAAAAAAATGGCTCACTGGTGTAATAAATTCAGCTCTGATGAAATAAAAACAGAATGCAGTGACTTGAAAAGTCCTGAAAGTAGTAGAAAGAGGATATATAAACAATACATTTTTTTTTAAGAATATGTGCTTATTTGATCCCAGCAACACATTGAAAATAACTGACAAGATGACATTGATTCAACAAACATGATTGTGTCCCAAGTCTATTGAAACATGTTGAAGTTAATTCAGTTTATTTACAATAGGTAGCCATAATTTTTTGTTAAGGTAAAGTTTTCCATGGAGTTTCTGCTTATATTTTAGCTGACTGAGCTTAGTGATGAGCACCACTGTAATTGGTTCTCTCCTCTCTAGTTCTTTCCCTCTGTCTCCTTAGCTCAGCACTGCAGTATTGTCAATCCCACTGGGAGTTTCGTTGCTGAACTCCCTCCTACGCACACCATCACACACAGACACCAACGCAATACTGTACCGAGGCAAACTAGCACCACAAACAAATACACAAACACACAATTTGGCACATGGGGGGTCTGTATACATGCCACTACATTCTCACAACCTCTCTCTACACTTGCAAGCACCACCACTGCTACCTCCCACGCATCTAATATACACACACATATGCACACGCACGCACACAACCTTGGACCAACTGTAGACTCGTGGCTGTGTGTGCGCTGCTCATTAGGCAATAATAGATTCAGTAAGCTTAACTTTAGGCCCTGGGAGAGCCTTGAGGTAAACTAAAACCTAATAAGCAAGGGTGACAGAGACTGAAACACACATGCACATACAGATAGACAAAAATAATCACACCCAAAATAGTGTTCATCACCCTGTTTATTAGTTAAATATGGGTGTCAAAGGAAAATGAATGTTGTTTGCTCACTTTGCTCACAAGTCTGCCTTTAGTTGCAGATGGCAGTCCTTCACTTATTCTCAGTCATCCTGATTCCATCATACACACACCCACCCACCCACACATACGCACAAACACACCTCTCTCTGCAAAATATACCTTTCTTCATAATCCTGTGTTCTAACACCTTTGCTTCCTGAGACAATTCACACTTAACAAATGCTGCAGTTTGCATACAGAATACGCTAACAATGTCAAATGCAGAAAAAGTAGGGGGAAAAAAGCAATGTATGAATCCCTATACAGAAACACACATACACCCAGAAAGTCACATTTGAAGAAGCTGTGTGCTTTATGGCAATGGCATAAAAAAGGGTTGCTATTTTCAGCATGGGAGGGAACTTGCGGCTGGTGTAAAATTGAAGCACTTTTCCCTGTACATGCTCCTTGCTCAAGCCTGTGGACCAAAGTAGGAACATGGTTAATTTATGAAAGTAACTCAGAGTCAGCGGGATCCTCTTAGAAGTGGAAGACAGTGAGAGAAGGCAGTGGGTGAAAGTGTGTTTCATGAAGCAATGCAAAGATGCACACTTGCAGCCAGGGTCACGAGGTTCGGGCGTTGTTCCAAGTGATGAGCTCAGTACTTGATGTCAGTGGTCAGCCTGTCCCTGGAACCATATGAGCAGAGCTGAGGCGGACAGTGGAAATTAACTGAGTTCGATGCAGTAGAGAAAAGTGAGAGGACAAGGACAAAAACAGGGAGAAGCTGGTTGGGTTACTCTTCAAAATAAAATACGGTGTACACTCACAGGCCAGTTTATAAGGTACACCTTGCTATGCTGGACATCCTTCCTGAACTCCTTAATTCTTTGTGGCATCAATTCAACAGGTTTCTGGAGACATTCATCAGAAATTTTTGTCCATGTTGACATGATTGCATCACATAGTTTTTACATATTTGTCTGCTGCAATTCCATGATGTGAATCTCTTGTTCTACCACATCTCAAAGGTGCTCTATTGCATGAAGATCTGGTGACTGTGGAGGCATTTGAGTACAGTGAACTCAATGTAATGTTAAAATACCGTGATCTTAAAAAGAATGGACATGGTCACCAAAAATACTCGGGTAATGCTGTGGCATTTAAACAATAATCAGCTGATACTGAGGTGTCCCTTAAATGTGGCACAAATTTATCCCCCATACCATTACACCACTAGCAGCAGCCTGAAATCAACGAGATGAAGCAGGATCGGTCTATGCTTTTAAGTTGTTTATGCTAAATTCTGACTCTACTACTAGCCAACGCGATATCAAGACAAAGCATCCAAAAAAATGTGTCCAATTTTGGTGAGCCTATCCAAACTGCATCCTCTTTTTTGCGTTCGAGATCGGCACCTGGTGTGGTCTTCTGCTGCTGTAGCCCATCTCTGTTGAGATTCAGAGATGTTCTTCTGCATACCTTGGTTCTAACAAGTGGTTATATGAATTACTATAACCTTCCTATCAGCAGGAAACAGTCTGGCCATGCTCCTCTGACCTCTGACATCAACTCTATGAACTGCCAATGAATATTTTCTCTTTTTCTGACCATTCTCTGTAAACCCCACAGATGGTTGTGTGGGGAAAACCCAGAAGATCAGCAGTTTCTGAGTTACTCAGACTCAGAAACTCCATTTTCAAAGTCACTTAAATCTCATTTCCTCCCCACTCTCATGTTCTGTTTGAAATTCAGCAGGTCATAGATTTGCTGCATGGGATTGGCTGATATTTGCGTTGAACAGATGGACATAATGAAAAGTGTCTGGTGAGTACTGATCAACTGACTGCAGATGCATACAAACCTACAAGTTATGCTGATTTCCATTTATAAAATTACACTGCTAATGTTTATTTCTCTTGTTCTCATATCCAGAAAAGACTGCATCGTTTTCTTTCCTTTTTTTTTTTAGACATTTTGAAAGTTTAAAATTGGCTCCCACCGTTTTCTCACTTCTTTAGTTTTGTCGGTGCTGCTTGAGTCAAGTTGAGGTGTTTTTCTCTGTAAAATAGCTAAAAAGACTTAAAAGGAGATTTTTTTCTTTTTCTTTTACCAAGTCTCTCTCAATATACAATCAAAACATACCCAGTGGAGCTCATTAGCAGTCTGAGATAGCAAGTGCATATTATCTCTGACCATCACAGAGGCTTGAAACAGCTTCACTTGGCTTTTAGTTGAAAGTTGCTGTTCTCCAATGTAATGTCTCATTACTTTGAGTAAATAATATGCATGAAAAGGCATGTGAACCCCACGTGATATGTAGGATTTGTGAGCTGCAGCTCCCACACAGGCGATAATATCTGTAAGCTCTTTGGAGGAGGGCCTGGTTGTATATGACACTTCACTGCATTCACATAACTTTGAGGAAATTCTATAATTTATAGACTTTGCATTCATTTTGGCAAGTCTGTGAAACATTTAAGTAGCCCTGTTGTCAATTATTTATTGGTCGGATTTGAATTCATAAGAGAAGCACACAATCTTTCGGGAGATCACAGAATTATTCATGTGCCATGCAGCTATATATTTTAGTGAGAAACTGTTAAGGTTATGTAAGTCTGTTGCTGCTGTCAGACTATGTAATAGCACCCTAGAGCCCTTACAGCTCTGGATGAGGAGATATTTTAGCAAACTAGGTTTTTGCCTTTATTCCCCTGACTGGATTCAGTGAAGCAAATCACTGGTGCTTTAATGCTTAAAACCAGAATAGGCTTCTTCCCTTTTTCTTCTATTGACTAGATGCAATGAGGCAAATATTAAAATGCACATCAAAGAATAAACAATCTCTCTTAACTTTGGTGCAACATATGAGGCTTTCAACCTAAATTACCACTGGCGTAATTTCTCTCTGATACGATCTTTAAGAGCGCACAAGCAGGAGAACACAGACAAGCTATTAAAAATCAGTGTAGTGCTGTGCTGGCAAAGTCATCCACCCTGAACTCCTCCCTACTGTTGCTTTATAACATGCCATTGTTTTCCTCTGTCAACAACAAGATATAACCTATGCTGTATATAAAATCAGAGAGAATATTTTAAAGAGAAATTAAATGTTAGGGCATTCAAGGAAAACAAAGCTGAGAGGTTCCCAGATGTTCCTTCCATCTGTAGAAGCTAAGCCTCAGTAAAGTCCACACTTCATTTCATCATTAACCATTTTGTGTCATTACTGCTGAGTCATATGGCTGATCTTGATTATTCTGCACAGTCACTGATTCCCCTCCGAGAAAGAAATGCATCCCTCTCAATATGTAGCTGAGGCAAACAGACTCAGCTACTGCCTAATTAGTTTCACTTTGTCTGAATGCTTGCCACGTGTACGGCAGGGTACCTTTTAATTTGCACGCAGTGCAGAGGTGTTGTTTGGTGAAATCGGTTCTTAATCTTTCCTTTCTGATGCGTTTTCTTTTGATCAATACAGCCACTCAAGACAATTGCACCATTGTTCTCTATTAAACACAATAGTTATTCAGTAAAACTTGTGTGTTTCACAATCAACTGGCATATTAAACACATAAAGTACTGTTCCATTGTGAGTACTTCTACTCACAATGGAACTTTGCTAACTAACTAATGGGTGAAGTGGTTCTGTGCATCTTTTATATACAGTGTGTCCTAGAAAATTATACTGTCAATTAAAAGAGTCCATAAAAATTTCTGGAGCTGGTTCTCTCTCTCTTTGTGAACCCACAAGTTATATAATTAGTTATCTAGTTATCTTAGAGTAAAATTTTCTTTGCAAAAATTCTGTAAACATGCGATTGAATTTGTTAACTTAGCATTTTAAAATCCAGTTTTACCTGGATTGTACTGCTACTTGATCATGACAAATTATTTGAGTTAACGGGTTATAAAAGAGTACAAAAATGCACTCTTTTTATGTAAACAAACACACAAAAAATATGTGTTAGTCTCTGATTAGTTCAGAGCAGTGAGTGTACATCTGATATTTTAGGCAGTAATATTTTTGTGTCTTTTGTCCGGTCTCCTTCCCCTCACCTCCAAACGCTCACAGCAGATGGCTGCCCTTCTCTGAGCCTAATTGTTCCTGTTATGAGAGACTTTTTCCTTCCCACTGTCACCAAGTGCTTGCTCAAAGGCAGTCGTCTGATAGTTGGAGTTTTCTCTCGATTATTGTATGGTCTTTACCTTTCAATTTAAAGAGGTGACTGTTGTGTTGGGTTGTGATTTGGCACTTTATAAAGAAAATTTAATTGAATTAAAATATTGCATAACTAATTATGCTTTAAAATTCTGAAACAAAATTGGAGTTATCAAAACTTTAAAAAAGTACTACATGAACCTTATGAATCACATGACATCTTGACGCTCACTGCACAGGTCTTTATTTTAGCACGATGACAGTCATTAACCTTTAAAACCCACTCATGCAGTCATGGCTTGGCTTTTCTGTCATAAGTGTATATAAAACACCACCTGCTAAGATGCTACTATGGAGATATGGCAGACAAAAGGTGTTGGGTGCAACTTCCTATAATCTTTACCCTAACCTAACATAATCCCAGTAATCGTGGTGGTGGGGTGGGTCAACCAAAACACTGCCTTGTAGCTCTTCCTACTTGTAATTCAAGTCACACTTTGACATTAGCTGCTAGAAATGCCGTCGTGCAATATGAATTTAGAGATGAAGGTCAAGTAGAAAGTAGTTTTCTCATCAGTGCAGCAGAGTGAGTAAACATTTGCTTCTAATTACTACACGAAAAGTCATGAAGCCTATCATATATAAAGCGTATGCAAAGGTTAATAATTCATGTGTTATTGTTTTACTTTTAAGACAGCAGCCAGCTCGCAACTAGAAACACAGCTTTGTTTTTTTTTACAGCACACAACATCCATGAAAGCGTAACTGGAAAGTGATTCAGCTTTATTGTACACGGGTGTCAGATCAGGAAATTAAACTGCTCTTGCCTTATTGGCACACAGATGTGTGTCAGTGTGAGCGTGAAGTCCGGCTGGATCAAAAGAGCCAGTAACAGTGGTTCACTACCATTATCCCTAACACGCAGGCCTGCTGTGATGAAGACACGCATTGGATGTCACTGTCCTCTTTGGTCCTCAGCGATACAGTTACCAAAAAAAGGGGAGAAAACGAGGGGGGACTGAGGTGAGGTAGGCTGAAGGAGGGAGAGAGAGTGGGAGGAGCCAGCCCTGACTGCAGCAGAAAAATGAGTGAGCGTACGGAAAAAGGGGGAGGGCAGAGTGGTTATGAGGAAACAGTGAAGGATTTGGAGGAAGGGAGAGAGAGACAGAGAGATGGGAAGAGAAGAGAAGGGGAGGGGAGGCAGCATCTGCTTGCTGCAGAGCCTTTCATTGATAAAGTAGCACCGGAGTGAGCCAGAGGACTGCAGCTGGACTCATCACACACACGCTTCATCATGCTTTCATTCACGCACTTCCCAAGACTTCCTGTGTGCACTCACCCACAGTGCACCTCAAGTCTTTGCACCAGTGAGGACGCACACGCTCACCCACTAATCACACAGTGACATGCTCTTTATTGAACAACACCATCGCCTCAGACTTGCTTCTGTTCTCTGCATCCTATTTTTGGGAATGTAAGCTTAGCCCAGAGAGGAACACTTGTAACTGGGAGTTGTTGGTGTTAGTGGTGCATCTGATCTGGGATCGGGCTTCGGAGGAGTCTCCAGACAACAACAAATAAAAACAGACGGGCTGCAGCGGGATCAGCAGAAACCAGCCAGCGCAACGGCATAAAGGTAGGGATGGGGAAATTAGACATTCATCCACACTTGTAGAACCGTCCTTAAACACACCCATCTTGTAAATACACTTGTGGACGCACGCGTAAACTTCACACACAGCTGACATTCACTGAGATGCTGAGTGTGGGGTGCTGTAAACAATGCTGTTTCCTGCCCACATCAACAGGAGCCGGTGTATTTGTCTCTCCATCTCTTTCTTTTCTGTGAATTTCTCACTTTCTCGCTTACTTCAGCCCCGTCTTCATCTCTGTTCTGACAGGTTGGTTTTGAGGTAATCTCATTCATATCGGAGTGTCTCACCCTCAAATTTTTGGTCCATCTGCCTCTTCCTGCCACCTCTCGCTCTCACTCTCCTCTTGCATCCCAAATCTTCCTTACATCGCGGAGGCATCACCCCTGCTTTCATTCCCGTATTGAACTCTTTCTCTTGCTTTCTCTGTCTGCCAGTCTGCCCGTCATCCTGGGATCTACAGAAGCAAGCGGTGTGCCGGTGTCGGCCATGAAGCTGGTGAATGGGGGAGGAGGAGGAGGTGGAGGAGGAGGAGGAGGAGGGGGAAGCAGTGGCGTGGGAGGTGGAGGTGGGGGAGAGAAAACTGCCTTCTCCTTTAAGAAGTGCTCTGCCTTCCAGTTTGTCAAGAGAAAGGTGAGTTTGGATAATAAGCATACATTTTGGTGGGGGTGCATCTTTGCGCCTACACATGAGCTGCATATTGGCTGAGAGAGGTGGTGACACAGCCAGAGTGTGTGGGTGTGTGTGTGTGTGTGTGTGTGTGCGTGCACACCAGAGATGATGTCATTGTGAAGGCTAAGCCGCTCTAATCAAGTGTAAGATTGGACTCCCTGCTTGTCTGTGTTTACAGCGTGTGTTAGGTTTTTTTCTTATTTTGCTTTTGTGTTTGTGTATTCCAAAACACTGTTGGACTTCGGGACCCACAAGTGTGTGTTGTGTTTCAGACTTTTAATATCAACACTAAAGTGGACTAGGATTTTTACAGTATGTCTGACTTGTCTTATGGCTTATAAGC
>VUQG01020204.1:16243-34834 GCA_015106755.1 Etia nguti
ATTAAAAACCCCCCCCCCCCAAAAAAAAAAAAAAAGATAGGCTGGCTATACAGAAAGTCATAATAAAGAAGCTATCATAGCCATATGTTGTCAAACTCAAGTGCTAGCTAAATAAATAAATGAACCAATCAATCTGTATTCATTAAGTTATTATATTCAATGGGGAAGTAAACACAAAGTGAACAACACCTCCTTCTCCTTCTTCTTTTGGCTGCTGTCTTAAGGGGTCGTCATAGAAGATAATCTCCTTACTTCCATCACTTCGTCCCTAGCATCTTCTTCTGTCACACCATCCCTCTGCGTGTCCTCCTTCGCTACATCCATGAATTTCTCTCTTGTCTTCCACTTATCCTCCTGCCTGGCAGCTCTATATTTAACATCCTTTTGTCCAATATCCCTCCTCTGCACATGTCCAAACCATCACAGTCCCCACTCTCACTTCTACACTCCTGTCCTTCTTTCTCTCTCACTTCCTCTAAACATGCCTTCCCTCCCTCTCCTACTCTTTTGTCTTTGTTCGGCAGTAGCGCACTATCTACTGAACCCCTGCAGGTCAACTGCATTGGTTTCAGTCATCGTTAACCTAGGCTTCAACCAGTATGCAGTATGAAAAGCTCATTCTTATTTAATTTTTGCACCAATTTTATACCGAATGCCCTTCCTGACGGCACTAGCCTAAACCTCGCTTAAAACAATAACAAATATATTACAACAATAGTTTGTACTGCGCTTTTTCAAGTTTTATAACTGATTAATTATTAGTAAACCACTCATTAGTTGTAGCCCTAAGAAACTAGCGGCAAGATTTACTAAATGGGGCAAAACAGCCTGTGAGCGCAATTCCAAAAAACAGTCATAGTTAGTTTTATGGGTGATTTACAAAAGTTGTACTGTTTTCTAAACACAAGCATAGGAGGTTCACTTCAACATCAAGCACAAAAATAAAACATGCATTTTATCTGCATTACATATCAGGGCAGTTAGCAGTAAATTGCATGTCACAGATGTTAATAAATCAGTTTGCACACTTGATTGCATCTTAAGAAATGACTGTGTACAACTGCTGCTGCTGTGTTACTACAATATTACTTGAGGTTTGTTAGATTTCTTAACGTCACTGTATGCTGTAATCTGACTAAAACATGTCAATCTTAAAACCAGATTAATTATGCTCCCTGAATAATCTGCAGTCGATTTACATGAGATCAAAAGAAAAAAAATAAACAAAACAGCGCTCGGTGCCTGCAGGCCATAACAGGAAGGATATGACTAACATTACTTCCCACTTGTTGAAGAGAGGTAATGCACTCAGTCAATAATCACATTGCTGCTCTGGGGATACAACAGAACTTTTCTATTTTCATTTTTTATGTAGTAAAATAATTCAGCTGATTGCAGCTGTTATTTACTTAATGTGGCCACAATTTCAGCCTTAGGCAGCGAACATCTTCCTGGATAGCAACAAATCAGCAACAATCATTTATGCTCTGGATTCATATTAGTTTCCTATCCAGTAGGTTACTGGATGGATTTACATACATTTCTGATCTGATTGTGTCACTGCTGTGTTTTTGTTTTGTTTTTTTGTTTGTTTGTTTTTTATACCCACAATATGAGTGGTCCAAAATGTGTGTTCTTGTGTGTCTGTGCTGGCTCAGATGGAGTACAGTATGGTGTGGATTACTGATGAATCGCCTGGTGAATAAGGACAGATTGCGTTAACACCCACACACAACCACGCATGCACTCCCACAGGCGCTGTATGCTGCAATGAATTTCCCACAGAGTCTATCTATCTATCGATGTAAACTTAACATTTTTTTCAATATTTCCGTACGATTTCAATTTTGGCTTCCCTTCTGCTCCATCCAAGCGATGATAAAAAATAAAATAAAAAAAACAGAACCTTGCAGAAAATTCCCGAATCCCAGTTGATGCTGTTGCTGCTGCTCAGGGTTTATTTATCTCTCTAATTGCTTCAGAATAATCCTAATTGCATAATAAGGAAAGCATGAGTCCAAACAGAGCCTTGTGTCACGCAGAACAAGGAATGTAAATGTAAAGTCAATACAGCTGCATTCTGCATGTAACTGTACTTTTATCGGTCACTGTATATTTGAACATTTACAACTTGTTACACAGGAGCAAACACATAATAGCGATCATGTCGTGCACAGCTTTTCAGTGATCCAAAAGAAAGCCAACATTTTCTCGTTCCAATGAGCGATGGATGACTGTGTTTTTGTGCCAGATTCGGTGGATTCAGCACTTATAATTAGTTTCACTGTCAGCACGGCGCGGTGAACAACACGTATGACAGAACACTGTTTGATCTGCCACATTCCCTTACCTCTTTGAACCTGATCTCAAAAACAACAAAGGGAAAAGTCATGCAATTAGATGGAACTCCAGTCACGTGCAGCCAGTTCATGACTCGCGAGGTGTGAAGAAGCTTGTGTTGCTTTCTTATTTTAGGTGTGTGTCATCCGTTTTCTATGGCAGCCCTACAGCGGCTGGCTTGTTTTTGTGTTGACCTGGTGGAGTGTTTTTCCAAGTCTGTTTTCTCTTCGACCCGACATGCCTTGACAGGCTGTCGAGGCCGCCCTTCGACTTAGGCATTCAATCTCAGCGTGTGTACTGTATGTGTGTGTTACTGCATTTTGGACTCTGTGCTGCTCAGCCGCCACAGGCTACAGCCCTGTGGTGTGTGTTTTCTAAATTTTCGAGTCACGCAGCAGGATGAAATTTCACAAGGTTCCTCTCACTGTCAATCTCCTTCTGTTTCTGTGTCTGTTTATCAGTTTCCTCTCCACTTTCACCAAGGTTTTTTTTCTGTTTCTTTCCTACACACACACACACACACACACACACGCGTGCGCGCACACACACACACACACACACACACACAAACGTAAACACACCAGTGTTTCCTGTAAGTGACAGTGCTTCTCTGGTCTTAGTCACTGAAGGAGCATGGTGTGTACAGCATGCATTGTTCTTGCGTGCACCGACTTGTGCCACGTTTGTTGACAGCACAAGGGTAATAATTAGAACATGCGCTCATGACGTGAACGTATGAAGGTTTGACTTGTAATACTTCATCACAGAAGCACACTTGAAGATTGATGTTCTCCTCAGCTTTAACAAAGTATTGGTGAAGCAACACTGGTGTTGAAAAAAGACACGAAAGCCAAAAAACATACCCGGGAGTAGACAAATAAGGCTGTGCTTTCATTCTTCATTGAGACAGACTCAACATCATACTTTGTGCCATCAGTCGGTGGCAGATGTCTGTGTGTGTGTGCGCTTGCATGTGTGTGTGCGTGTGTATAATACATATATGTCATTCTGTGAGTGCACCCCCTCTAATTAATGTGTGGCAGAGTGGAGACACAATCTGTGCCTCTCATAAGTGCATTCCTTCATGTGTGTATCTCTTTCAAGCCAACATGCAATCATGGATAAGTTGACAAACTGCTGCTGGTGAGTTGCAGCTGGTAAGGTGTGTGTATATGCATTGTATGCACATGCAATTGTGGAGATCCTGTGCTATTACCTTCAGCAGCAGAGAAAGAAACTGAGATGTTATAAGTCAGATCAGAGCATTTTTTTCTTATTTAGAATAAATATTGTTCTTCTTTTCCTGTGCAGGTACGGAGATGGATGAGGAACCCGAAAGTGAGCGTGGAGAAAGCTCAGGGGAAAGGTCTCCTTTACTCCTGTCCAAAGTGTCCGTTGGCTGAGGACCTATGGTACACCCACTTCCCATCACCTTATGGCTGCTGTCATTATGCAGGACTACAGGGTGGCCTGTATTACCACCAGGAGCCCTGCTCACCTTGCCCTGCAAATGGGCAAACGAGTGGCCATGAAAAAAGCAAGGGCTGCAAGGTAAATAGAAAAAAAAACAGAGAGAGGATTTATGTGTGTGTGTGAATGTTGTTGTGTCGCTACTCATGAATTTCATTGTTGGAAAAAAAAAAAAATACTTTGAACTTGCAAGCTATTCACTTTGGAAGTAATTTGACTACAGAAAAACTGTATCAGGGGAATCTAGTTTGGTAAATAAAAGCTACTTAGAAGAAATTTAAGATTAGAAGAAGTAAAAATAATTGTCAATAAACATTAGAAAAAATATGATAAAAAAGACATTTCAGCAAAAAAAAATTCAGCTTGACTGAGTTGCAGCAAATGTCCAATGTTTTTTACAGGTCAAACATTTAAAAAGCGCAATGTTAGCTTTTGATCTTTGGTCTCAGCCTGGGCTGTCATATATTTGCCTATTCATTGTGAGATTTGGAAGGTTTATCCATGTTGATGTCACTGTGTGAACAATGAACAGAGCTCACCCTTTTGCACATGCAGTACACAAAAGTCAAATTTCTGACTGATGAAGGGACTGCCTGTACTTGGACAATGAACAAAAGTACTGTGCCACCTACACATTATCCCAACAGGGGCTGCGCTTCCATGGAAAGCAATGCCATGAAGCCATGTTAGTGTTGGAGGAGGTTTGGAACTGCGCAGTTACCGAGTCACCAGTGTGACTTTACGGACTATGCTGCTCATCACTCTGTAACTTTCCGTGGTCTCCCACTGAATTGCTGTGCTTCCTAAACAGTTCCTCTTTGTAAAAAATGTTCTTTTGACCCATCAGACAAAACTTGAACTTTTTGAAAGTTTTGAGCCCTGTCATATCAGGTGTAAAACTAAGACAGCATTTCATAAAAAGAGCATCATACCACCAGTGAAACATGGTGGCGGTAGCATTCAGGAACTGGATGACTTGCTGTAATTGATGGAACCATGAATTCTGCTCTCTACCAGAAAATCCTGAAGGAGAATGCCCGGCCATCGGTTTATACCCTGAAGCTCAAGTGCACGTGGGTTATGATCCAAAACTCACAAACAAGTTCACCTCTGAATGCCTCGAAAAATAAAGAAAATGAGGGTTTTGGAGTTTGCTATTTAAAGCCCAGATGCTTTAGCATGACCTTAAACAGGCTGTTCATGTTCAAGAGTGGGCTAAAATCCTTCCACAGCAATGTGACAGATTCATCCCCAGTTATCACAAAGCTTGATTGCAGTTTGTTCAGGCAAGGGTGACACAACCAGTTATTAAGCTTAGGGGGCAATTACTTTTTCCCACAATAGGTTTGGAAAGCTATTTTTTACTAATAAATAAAATCATCATTTAAGAATTGCAATTTGTATTTCCTGCAGCTGTGTGATTTCTATCAATTATCGTACCACGCAAAGTCAAGGAACAAAACCAGCTGTTTGGAACTTTTTTGGCTTGTGCCACTGAATAAGTCATTGTTTAAGTTGACTAGCTTTAGATTAAGTGTGTGCTTTCAACACATTTTGGGGACATTTGGAAAAATTCAAAGGATTTAATGTATTTATTCTAGATCTAAAGGGAAAAAAATTAAATGTGTCCACATTTGAAAATCTAGTGTCAGTTCAACAAGAAAAATTGTCTGCCCCACAAAATGAAAAGTTAATAAAATTCCAATATTTTTTATTTGTCTTTAGTTTCCAAAAGGAAAAAAAAATTTTTTTTCATCTTGAATTTAAATAAAATATGTGTGAAATGGTACAGCCATTACAAGAAATAAGAAAAATCATCCTCATCTGTAGACAGATAAATTGGATTAATGTCTCTGTCACGTCAGCTTTTTTCTTACATGTGAACAAATCGTTAATTTAAAGAGCAAGCGAAGAGTTAACAAGAAGAATGTGATCTATTTCATGGTAATGGAAAGGCCGCCCACTCACCTGCTGCCTTTTCACCTAAAATCTCCTCATGCCTGCAGGTGGAAACATATCCCTGACACACTCCATAACATCACTTGACTCATTTCACTGATGTCCCACCGAAGGCAAACGAAACAAAACAAATTAGGCTTTAGAAAACTCTAGATAATGTTATGATCCTCATGTTTTCCCTTTAAGCTCCATCACGAGTGCTGTTATGTAACATAAACAATAAGGCAACTGAGGAAAAGGGTGTTTTTCCAAAGTCCACCTTTGTTGTTGCTGTAAATGAGTGCAGGAGGCCTGCATTTAGCTGTTAAAAATCTTTACCAAAGAGGAAGTAAATTCACACCTGTGCACTGGAGGAAATGTCACTGTCAACACACACGACTTGCCCAAACATGCATGGCAGGCCTTTTACGCTGCTGCTGCTGCAGATGTAACTGGTTATGCAACTTTGATTACAATCGCTATCCTACTGCCTATCAATCATTTTAGCCATCAGATGGTTCCCTGCTTGTGTGTTTTTCCAGGCCCATGGGCATCAGGAGGGAATGAGTCATCACTATCCTACTGAGCTAAACTGTTTATTGAGAAACCATGCTAAAGGTGTGTTTGGATTTGAAACAGCACGCTATTGTTGCCCAGCACTCTATTCCCTTTCCCGTGTCGCTTTTTTTGTTTCACTGACTCTCCATCTATTCCACCTCTTGACCTCAAAACCAATAGATGTGTCTGCAGTAGTACTGATGTGTCTCAGCGGGTGTAATTGGTGTGTGCGTGTTTGTGTGTGTGGCTCTGGGGTTAAAGAGGAGGGGGCTCAGTGGTGAGTCATGGCTTGTTTATAGTGTAGTGTAGTGTAGTGTTTGAGCTGTGGTAGTTGTTCACATTTCAGACGCAGTCTAAAATGGGTTTTGATCCAAGATTTAGTTCAATGATTGACAGCATACAAACAGTAGCCCTTACTATGTGTCTTAATATAGGGAATTCCACCATTTGACTTGTTCTGCCATTGCCAAACACCACACAAACATCGCGTTTGGTCTTGTTCCCGACATACTGTGCTGTATCTTTGCACGCTTTGTCCAAATATTTTACAACTCAGGGCATCAGGCACAGCTTGCCAAACACTGGCAGAGCGTGATGCTTGTTCAACAAATGGAACACTGATAGAAACATTTCCCTCGCACGTCAAGCTCGCTGCTCTGTTCTCCAGGAGGCCAACTTCAGCCTGACTCAAATTTAAATGAGAAAAATCTTCGCTATGAAATTTCACCAGCCCGTCAAAGCAAACTGCAGTTTAAACAGCTGTCTCAGACTGGGACTTCAGAAAGTGGGATGATGACGCTGAGAGACTGCCGTCACTGCTGACACCAGATGACGGAAACGCTCTCGGGACACTTATCGTGGTCTGATACGTTGCTCCTTGTTCTTCGCTTTTTGTGCTCTGCATTGTTAAATATGAATGTTCAACTTTAGTCCGGCTCACTGCAGCTTTTCTCATTCAGACAAGAGGCTTTTGAAACTGTTAATCTGCGCTTGGCAGCAAAATATCATTGCAGTTGTTTGTTGCCAGACGAGCTGCGCTGAACTTGAATTAAAGTTTTTACCAGCCCACAAGAGGCCAGAGCAATAAATAAAATAGGAACTGTGCAATATCTGAATTTTTAAGTTTAGAAAAGGCAACAGTTTAAGTGTTGTTCTCCTTCCAAGAGAGTCCTTGCTGACAGAATGCCCACCTCCTCTAATCACAAAGCATCAGCAACATTAAAAATGCAGGTAGCTTAGCTTGGCCTTGACACAGTGCTTTACATCACCTTCACCCCACCGCTACAGTGCTTGTGAGCGAAGCTAAATATAGACCGAGCTTTATGGTGCTGATTATGTCATAAAATGTGAGTGTGCTGAATTTATGACACAGCAGTTTTTATCGAGGGACAGTGAGGCTTACTGGAAGGTGGGGGAAGTGAATGTAAGAAAATAGAAGTGAAAAAAAGTGGAAATATAATAATATTGTTGGAGAGAAAAAACAAAGGGAGGGATTGGGGGAGCTGAGGGGAGGGGCACAAACAGAGGAAAACACAGTGATAGAGAGAGAGAGAGAGATGAGAAGAGCTAAGAAGACAGTTTTATTACGAGATTGAAGATGAGGTCAGGGTTTGTGTCCCACCGCCAATGCATGAACAGAAATCAAAAGCATATAAATCCTCCTGATAAGGACGGCTTGCACTGTCCAGTATACACAACAGCAGACGACCAGATACACTCACAAACACACACACCCGCACACACATGGCTAATGCAAACGCAGCTTTTCCACTAATCTCTTAAATCGAGCCCGCACTGTTCTTGATGAAGACTTAATGAAAAATGAAAACAGCTTGAACCTTTGGTGACTCCTGGTTGTCCAAACATGTGATTTCTCTCTCTCGTCTTATGATTTCAAGAGAGCCTAATTGCACATCAACAATCATTACCTATGACAGATTATGCTTTATTCAGGTTTTCTCAGAAATCTTTGAAATATTGTTATATAAATGGATAAAAAAAAACAACTGTCCAAACTGTTATTTTCTAAGAATTTGACAAAAAATACCATTTCACAACATGGAAAATCTTATATAACTCATTAATATTTAAGTTTATATTTAATCTTATCTCAGTTAAAAGGCTAATCGTGAGTTTTATAACAGGGAACTTTAAGGAAGTACTGTCTTGTATTTATCACAGTTTGGAAGAGTGATACCTTGATTACCTTGACGCAGAAAAAGTCTTTAAAACAGAATAATTCTTAAGCAAGTACTGGAGTTTTAAGGGGTGCCTTTTTGTGTTTTTTTTTTAAAGTGTGTATTGAGGTTTTGATTACATTTTGACTAACAGAAAAAACCCACATGCAATGTTAACTGCAGCGATGGCAGGATCGAGGATCATAACTGACCTCCATGAGCTAATTGTCAGCCACTGCTATAGAAGTGCATCTCATCCCTGTTGTTTCCTAAACTGTTCTTTCCTTCTACTTGTCCTTTCGCAAACCCCCTAGCATTACACTGTGTAAAATAATCACAGTTTAATAGTTTAATATAAGACTAATGTATGGTCATTATTCAAGAAAAGTAATGTGTTACACATTACTTGTTACTTTTCTTAAAAGTAATGCTGAACGTTACCTAATTAGTAATTTGTTACAAGACTTGTTACTTTTTTATTACTCCGTAAAATGACCTGAAATGCACCGTCTCATGACTGCCAGTTAATTATATAAATCTATAGACTACTGTCCCACACACCAACACAATCCTAATGAGGAGACACACAAGATCTGTCTTTCAGTTTTTAGGTTTGAGCACATAGCTGACAACACAAATCAAAGATGAAAACCGGCACAAAGAAACTTTAAAGCGATCGCCACAGTGATTCTACTTCAGAAACATGAACGGGTAGAAATGGAGGCTACAATTCTGATTGCTCATCGCTACGGTCGTTACCTTTTGAAGTTCAGGGTCGGGCTGCTGAGTTGGGGTTAGCATTCACTTACCTTTAAAATCGCTCAGTGATCTTGGCTAGCTTAGCATTAGCAGGCCGTTTGTGCAGATGCTAGCAAAGAGATAAATTTGTGTTAGCAGTATGATACAATTGTTCCATCCTGAATGCAGTTTCCACTTTACCTTCACGCTGTGCTTTTGTGCAATAAAAATAAAAGTAATGTCCACACTCCTTAAAAGCTGTCTTGCTGTACCAACTTCACCATTTTACTCCTGCAGCACCTGAACTAAAATCAGCTCACTGTAGCGCAAGTGCGCAGGAAGAAAAAAAGAGCATGTTTGTTTGATGTTTTTTTTCTTTCTATCCACCTGGTGCACAGATAACTCAAGAATATACTATTATAACACAAGTTACAACATAATTGTAACTGTAATGTGATTACTTAATTTTGCACAGTAATGCATTACTTTGTAACGCATTAAACCCAACACTGTATAAGACTTCATTTCTCATAGGACCACCTCTGATTTGCTCAGTGGGATTAGTGTTTAGTAATTTTTCTTTACATCCTGTTCCAGAAGCTGATCAGGTGATATTGTTAATAAGTCCATGTATTCAGTATGTTTTAAACACCAACCTTACCCAGAATGGCCTGGCCCAGTCTATTTTCTGTTTACTGTCCAAAACTCATTCATGCAAGAGAAAGAGAGAGAGTGTATTAGACCAAAGTAGGAAGGAAGGAAGGCAAAAGCAAAAAGGATGAGGGCTGAAGAAATCCTGAGAGATGAGGGAAGTCAAGAAGAACAGTGATATTTATCTACGCTGATGCATCCCTGTGAGACAGGATTCACTATCCATTAACTCACAGCAAAGCACATTTCAAAAGGTTTGTGCTTGGATCCAGAAAAAAGCCTCATTTGACCGTTAAGTAAGCTCTTCTTGTTAATATTTTGTCAGAGTCAGCTCGATCATAGTGTACCTTTGTACCGGCTCAGATGATACCGGTGTCATCTGGATTTTAAAGCAAATGTCTCATGGGTCAGTTGGCCATGACGTTTTGTTCTCCACAGAGGACAAATCTACCTTTTCTGTTCTCCTTTAGCAAGTGACAAGGCCCTGCGGGCTAAAGTCCTCTTCCACGAATGCTGATGCATTGTATTTGAGTCAGAGAAGGAGATCAGGGAGGAAGCATGATGCTAGTGTTAATTCCTTCGCAAGATCCTGTCAAAAGACTGTAGGGGTGATCACGAGTACAGCTGCGTGTAAGGTGTTGAATCACACATGCTGGCAGACTTCAGAGGTAGAAATGGCCCTGGTGTAGGCCCACATATTGGCTGTTGACACTGACTTCTCAGATAAGTGGCATTTTCTTTTTAAAGTGTAAATGTGCTATTGCTGCACTTTGCACTTGAGACTCTGGCTCCTGACATAGCGTTACCTAAGAAGAGCCCTTGCTGTACACTCTGTTACTTTTTGATGACGCTGATGGTTAATGACTTGTGAGTCATATTCAGAGATTCCACTGCTTTACTTGTGACCTTTTCACTGGCACACAAACTCTGGATTCTAGCAGATCTCCCAGCTGGGGGATGTGACCTGTGAAAACCGGATGGAAAGCCTCAAGCTGCTACATTTTCAATTAAATTTACGAGTTTTTTAACAATGCACTCCACAAAATAACAAAATGACATGATTTATTACACGGCTGCTGGCCCTGTATTAATTGCAACTAGGTGTACTTAATGAACTGCTGAACTTTGTCCTCTCTTCGCCAGCTTGAGTCGCATTTACCATGAATTGCATTACTGTCGAATAAGGCTTTAGCTACTACTGGGAATAAGAAGGAATTAAGAGTAACAACCCTCAAGGCCCAATTATATTTGATACAAAGAATTACACAGAGAGCACTGGGAGCCAAAATCCCGTTCCAAGTTGTTGGCTTGTCACGCATACTGTACCAATACCAGGGGAAAAATACCTCTCATTCCAAACTTCTGATGGTCCTCTTTTGAATTGTTTAGCTAATTGATTCAAAACTTCCTTTTGCCTCGTGAGCAAACGACAGCCTGTGTTCACAAATTTCTGCCGTGTGTATGACGGCAAAAATTTCAAACCACGTCAGTTTGTCAAATGCTGCACTTAATGATGAGGTGAGGTAAATAGATTGGTACTTATATAGCACTTTTCTACTCTATTTGAGCACTCAAAGTGCTTTCCTACAACAAGCCTCATTCACCCACACATTCACAGAAGTGCTTTTATTAACATTCACACCCTCACAGTGTATTGGATACATCAGAGGCAACTTAGGGTCCAGTATCTTGCCCAAGGACACTTCAAAATGTAGATTAGAGGACCTGGGGGATTGAACCAAGACCTTCTGACCCTCCTCCACCACCTGAGCAGCAGCCACCACATATGACACCTGCTTAGCACCGGTATGATCACAGTTGTTATCCGTTTGGCCTGGTGCCTGCTTTGGCTTGCTCACCTGGAAAAACGTGAAGAAGTCAACTGGTTGACTTCTTCTTGACTGTTGCAGTTTATCTACATCAAAGGATGCCTCATATCATTTACAACCTTGATACTTTTACATCATTACCAGTTACGCCAATGACTAATAAAATCTCCCCCAATTTAAAAATATTTAATTCACATATAAATAAAGGAACTCTCCAAGGGCCCCGGAAAGCACTTCTAAGCTACCACTGTTTAGCATAAACTTAGCAATGGAAAACTGCTAATCCTTTCCTTTCCTTTTGTTCCACAGCCAAGTGCTCTGGCAGGCGAAGAATGTGGTTGGCGCTGCAAACTTGGAGTTGCTTTTCTCGCATGATCTCTCATCTTTGCTCACAGTGGATGCATATATATGCTCTAAAATGGCACAGTGCATTTTTTTCCATTGTTACTGCAGTATCATACAGGCAGGCTTTTTTCTTTGCCAAGCCCCAAGAAGAAGATAAATAAACAGAGTGGAGGCACTTCATACCTTGGCTACAGTTTCCTGTATCTGCTGTGGGAATTTTGCTTTGTGGAGACTCAGCCAGATCTATCAATAACAAACAAGAGGCAGGTGAGGCAGAGAAAGTAAGGCAGATTGTTTGTGGTGTTAAGAGGTATTCTGATAATCTCTGTGAAGTTTGAACAGACACTGAAGGCATTCAAGGTACACAGGAAGAGATACCTGTTTTATGACTGCTTGTCATGTAGTGACAGGTTAGTTTGAGGAAGTTATTACCTGATATTTTGAACAAAGAGTGACTGAAGACAGGGTTAAACGATAAGAGTAACTGACACAAACAAATATTTTGAATGATGTTAATGACTGTCTTGAATAACTCTATCAGGTTCCCTGAATAAATATGGAAATATCTGGGAGATCCACATTCACGTTACTACTTCTTTTTCTCTTTTCTTGACCCACTGGAAAAAAAACTCCCTTGCTTCATTGTGAGGGAATTTGGGAATTACTGTTGTTCTAATCTACCCTGAGAACCCCGCTAATCCCATCTTCCTCCTTGCTGTCCCAGAGCTAAAGCCAGAAATGCTGTGCCACAGAGGCTCAGCAGCACCCTGAGAATGAGGCACAACATTTGCTTCTCCCAGTAACATGCTCATCTCTGCTGGAAATGATTTTTCGTGCTGTACTATGGCCTTAGTACCCAAATACGAGCTGCTCCTGTTGTGCATTGTGTGCATTTTGCTGTAATTTGTGTTTCAGTTTTGGCCTAACTCTGTTATTACACCCTGTGTAGTACACTATGTGTGTAATGTATACATTTTGACTGGATATTTGTTGACCTACGAGAAAACATCCTAGTTTATACTGCAAGAGAAATTAGCTTCAACTATCTTTGGGTAGGTTAGTCAGATCTTTATTCTAGCTTTAAATAATTAACCTCCTGAGACCCGAGTTCTCGTTTGGGAAACACTTTTAATTTCTCCTAGCTATTTGGGATTACTTGGACCTGATGAGTATAAAAACAAGTCTTCGTCTTTGAGCAGGAAGTTGTTATTTTGCTGTGTTTGAAAAAAAACAAACTATGTCCTCATATGGGTTCACTGGCTTTTTTTAAAAGTATAACACAAAAAAGTTCATGTTGCTTAATACAGTATGAAACTCTAGTGAACAGAATGAAGTATAAGGTGCAGAAAAGCCAACATGAAATGTCCCCATGGGACGATGAACCATGAAGCAGCATTTTTAAATTCAGCCAGACATGTTACCGCCTTGAATTTTAATCAATTTTAATTAACTGTTGAGGATTTTTTTTTAAATGTATAGTTATGAATATATAATATATAAAGAAATGTGGGGAAAAACTTCCAAAACATGGGAAAGGATAGCATTATATTATCTTTAAAAAAGTGCAATGGGCTGAGGCATAGTAAATGACCATGAATATTAATGTATTGCTAAGAAGACAGGGTTCAGAGACCTTGTCACCGATTTAAAGATGAAAGCATTCAAGCGAGTCCATTGAAAATTAGAATGAGCCCAGATGAAAGCTCAAAAGCAGCTTAGGGTCAATATCCAAATCTTAAAATCCCAAATTCACTCCTTATCCACTTCCCTCTTTAACAGTGGTATTATTCTCTGTCTTGTTTTTAATTTTGGGTCTCCAGAACTCTCCTCTTTTTTCTGGCTCTGGGGCTCAATTTCCAGTCGGATGTATTGCACACATTTGGTGCTGTTATTCTATGTGGACTGTCTGAATCATAGTTTAGGCATAGCCTGTTCACCACTTGGATCAGATTTCCTACCATCTCTCATTAATTTTAAGACCTGTTTGCGATCTAAGAACGGTTTGGGGAGAACCTTATCGCTGACCTAAAATTGGATATTTTATAGAAGACCATCTTGGTTTATCATTTTAAGCCAGTTCGATTTAGACTTACATACTGAGGGGAGCTGGTGAAGGACACGAACGGATAAGTAGGACAAGGCCACAAAAGGGTTACCAGGAGAGAGAGCTGAGCCGTGGGCTGGCTGTTGACAGCACAAAAAAACACTGTTGTTATCGGCTGTGCAAAGGCCTTAGGCAAGTGTTGTGTGCAAAATGGACAAAACAAAGGAAAACTCTTGACTTGGAGCTTTATCATACAGTTTGATGGCCAGGTCTACTGTATGGGGGTTAAGGGCATACCTTTAGGCAAAGTTTTATATTAATTTATTACTGGCTAAAGCCATCTTTCTCCTTGCTGACAGGAAGCAGGAAGCTTTAAAAATTGCTCAGATTGAGTCTTCACAGAGCTATGTAGCTGATGTCTACTGGTATAAACATGGAAAATATTACTTCCTGAGTTGATGAGGTGAAAGAAGAGATCTTGTTGGAGAGTGCTTACATAATGTAACCACTGTTTTCTTATTGGTCACAGCACAAAACAAGGTCGAAGGAGCAGGGAAAGGGCTTAGGAGGACTGGGAATGTGGAAATGGCATACATATATTTGTATGTGTGCATGTGATATGCACTCCCTGCAGACATGCATTTTCATAACCCCAGAAGGAGGGTCAGATAGAGGCCATTCAATAAAAAAGCGTGCACGATAAACATGTACGGTCCAATCTAATAAATAGCACTCGTTCGATTTGGACTTGCATAGTGAGGGTAATACTGCACGTAATTAAATATGATGAAATGCACACAAACACAGATTCAGTCACTGATAACTCAGGTCTATCACATGTCCTTTCTAATATGAAGTTAAATGTGTACATCCTTTCATACATCAACAAGTCTCTTACTGGTTTCACAACACAAAATTTAAGTTTCTTAAAACCACAGAGCTATGTTCCTGTTTCTGTAAATTACTAAGAATTGTCACATTTTGGGAAATATGCCTATACATTCTCTGACTATATAAGATGACTGATATTGACTTCATGTCTCTAACTACAGTAGTTAGCCTAGCAAAACACAAAGACAGAAAATGCTAGCCTGATTATGTCAAAATACAAAAATAACACAACCTCAGAGACACAAACTCACGTTTTTTCCCTGAAGGTTTTTGGTTTTAATTTGCATATAAACAGACTGACAATAATAATTCATGGGTTTATGGGGCATTACTTGGAATGCTAACTTATTAGCTTGATTTGTTAAGATATTTAGTCATATACAGTTTGCCTCCACTCTAAAAGATTTCCAGTACAATTTATCTGCCTGAATCTAACCTCATTTTAAGAAGAAACTGATTCATGGGTGTGCATACTTACTATTTTACTGAGGTTTTAAGTGTGAAGTGAAGTGAAGTTCAGTAGCCATTTATCTGGGTCACCTGAAACAAGTCGACACTGGCAGTGAAGTATTCCTGTCACAGCTTAACAACACACAGTAAAGCACAAAGCTGTTAGTCCTCCTGGTGTGCAAGAGACTGGTGGTTTTTAAATGACAAACTGTTGTTTCTTGCTACTTACTCCTTGGAGTCTTTTTTTGTTTTGCTAGCCACTGCTCAGACCAGCAAAACAGCACCTAGCGTCACCCTCTCACAAACATTTTTGTAAAAAATATAAAAAACATACAATGTTTCCTCTTACTGGGGTGCTGGTACATAGATTTGATTAACTTTTGTTATGGAAAAAAGTTGTTTTCACCTATTTCACACCTTTTTTAATTCATTTTGCTAAGCTAGGCTGTTTGGCTGCTGGCGTTAGCTGAATTAACAAACAGATAAGGAAATCTTATCCATCTATTCTTATGTAAACCTCAGCCAGAAGAAAAACACACATTTTTATAAAATGCTTAATTGTTCCTTTAAGATTTTGACCACACATATTGACTAAACTATGACTAAATGACATTGGAACAGTATGTGACCATGTATTTACCACCATAGACACAGAGAAAACTCTCCTTCTAACATTGGGTAACAGCTGAAATCAAGACGTGAACTATCCACATATGGGAAAAGCTTTTTCACCGAGTTGCAAAATTCAACTCAAATATGCTCACATGCAACATCACTCACATACAGTATTTCTTCATGTACTCCTATGCAACGGTAATGTTGGGTGAGCGGAGCAGTGACCACTGATAGAGGCCTTGATAAGACTCATTTGAAACGGCTCCAGTCACTGAACCTGTCTGCTCTGCATGCCAATGGCAACATTTCCCTTACATAAGAGCTTTTCTGGGTCACTGGCACATATATCAGTGTAATTTGGCTTCCTCAAGAAATATTTGCACCTTGACCTTAGTCTGCACTGTCACATGTGTGATATATTTCTCTCCCAGACCTCCTCTCACTTCTCTATGTGTGTGTGTAAGAGCTCTTAAATGATTTCTGGTTCTGATATGTGTTCTGGCAGTGTTGCTAGCCACTCGCTGAGTAGTGATTGAGAAGAGGATGTTTGTGGTAAAATTGTCCTCTGGAGCATGTGTCACTGTGCAGCTGTCACAAGAGAGAAGATTACTGCTAAGACTGAGCCTGACTCACTCAGTTTATCCAGTGCAAAGCAAATGTGAGTCTCAGTTATTTGATTCATGAGTGGATGAAGCACAGTACAGTTTAATCCGTCAAATTTGAAAAAGTCACTCACAACTTACTTGTTAAACACATAATTTGAGGCATAATTTAACTAGTAAATTGGTTTAACTGTCTTGACAGGTAAATGTGTCGTACTGCAAAGCTATCCAAGTTTTTTACTGCTATAACCAGCATATCAATAAAGTTCTATTAGTCTTTAATTTGGGACCAGTTGGTCTTTTAAGCTGCTGTTCATATGTATGCCATGGCTGTTATTCAGTTTGAAACTTTATTGGCTAATGAAAGAACACGACTTCTCTAAATTTTCAGGTTAGGAAGTGGAAAATGCTGGCTCGCCATCATGGTGACAGTACAGGCAAGCAGAAGGAAGCAGAGCCCGACCTCCACCTGTGTGGCTGCTCATCCTGGGGGATTCACGCCTCACCCCTCTTGGCCAGCCCCGTCATGCTGGAGTGCTCTATCTGCAGCGGGCCCTACATCAGCTACGCCCTAGAGGACACCTGGCAGCCACGCCAACGTACACAGGCAAGTTTATTCTACAGCTACTCAGATTATTGCATCAAATGCTAACTTGTTGAGATAAACAGTGGATCCAAGAGTGACGGGAATTCCAGGTGTATTAAGCAGGAAAATTAAGGAAATCTTCAAATAAATCATTACCAAAACATTTGTTATATAATATCTACAACACCTGTATGTGTAAATGAAACATTTCAATTGTTTTCTCTGGGTTATGTACAAAATCTATATAATATATATGAAAAGGCTGATTAAATAAATGCACCACCAGGCAGTAGGAGTAGTTACTGCTACAGTGCTCCCATAAAGTAGGTCATGGATGTCCTTGTGGTATTTTGCAGGATTTCTGAAGGTCTGTGTCTTATCCTCCCCAAACATTAATTTCAGCTCAATACCTTTTTTTCTGTGGTGCAGTGTGTTTGCAGTGAATGTTGACATGATTTTAGAAGATAATGCTCTACATGAAGATCTGTTTTCCATGGCACCTACATTTTTATTATGGATCGTTTGACTCCTACTCTCCATAGTGCAAAATGCTGATGAGTGCATTAGTTGCATTGCTGAGCACTATAGCCTCCCTTTTGCATTCCGAGTAGAGTTCACCTTTGTAGCAGCGTTAAGGACCTTTATTAGATAACTGCTTACCAGTTTTTAATAGCTCTTCGCCATTCTTCATCTTTATGTAATGAAAGTGTCATTCACCTGCTTCAAAATGTTGCTACTGAGGTAAATGTATAACAAGCTAAAACGGTAATGTTTAATATTTGCCTCTCTCCCCTTGGATAATAGGGCATGCCACATTCCTACTGCCCAAAACTATTCAGGGAACACAAGTTCTTATCTCCCAGCTTAATAAATAATTAACAGTTTACTGGTTTTACCTAGCTATGGTAGCGGTAAGCTGTTAAGTTTAAGAAAAGAAGGCATAAATGAAGTTCTGTGAGTAAGTCTAGTTTTTATATCTTTTTTTTTTAAACTTCAATGTTTATGTGGATACATATAAAACGAACCCAGATCAGAGTTCCTCAGTCCTTTGATGGTAAAAGTCGAAATGCTTTTTTTCTTTTTTCGCTGTTAAATATGCCTCATCTGATGATTCACTGTCAAGTTACACAGACCTCTACCTCCCCTTGATCCCAACACAGAAAAAAATAAAACTAAAATAAATTCTTCAACCTCGTTCTCTCTGCTTCAACAAGCCACGCTTGTCTTCTTTTGGAAAATATAATGAAATATTAATGAACAGAAACCCCAAATTCACCATCGCTATGGATACAACTCCATCAGACCTTCACTGAATCAATAAACAACCAGAAGAAAAGGAAAGTAAGTCAGGAGGGGG
>VUQG01020204.1:39348-60275 GCA_015106755.1 Etia nguti
TTTGGCTTGCAGTAGTGTGCCTGTTAATAATGGGAGTTTTCAGCGGATGGAGAGAAATCCAAGCAATTAGCTGAGCTGGTGACAAGCTGTTCCTGTGGCCTCCGCTGTCATGCTGCTACACCCTGTCGATCCACATTGGGCAATTAGTGGCTTTTGGAGTACTTAGAAGTTGAGGACTGTCACATATGAGTCGTTTACAGTGATGCAAGGGTGTATGTGACACATGAAGCGGTGCAGAGCAACAAAGACTGAGGGATTGATCCAGTAATAATAATTATTATAGGGAGCAGGGATCTGACTGGCTAATTTTTACAGAGGAAACCATGCCTGTGTTATTTTTTTACTCCTCTCAATAAGGGCAGTCTTATGTAACCAACACTACCTGCAAAAGAAACCCTTACTGGAAACGCAAGTATGCTAATAGTGCCATAAATCAGCATCTACACATTGACTTCTGGTGCTTTTCCCTGTGGCAGCAGGTTTATATAACATGTCATTGCTAAGCCTGGATTTGAGTGTGTGCATGCGGGGGTACGCGTTCTCAAATTTTCCTTTTGTTCTGATGTACAATATTATTAAAAGGTCTGTTTTAAAGCTGTTATTTACTCTTTTTTTCCCAGTGTGTATGACGCATCACTTACCTGTGTCAACCTGCCTTTCAGCGCTTAACAGACAAACATGCTGCTCACGCCTACACACAGGCACGCACATATTTGCAAAAACAACACAAATATATGCATATAATTCATAGCCCATAACAACACTGCAAATGCAAAGTCATATCACAGTAATGAGAGGAAAGTCTGAACACATTAGTTTGTATTACACCTTAAAAATTCATAATAAAACCTTTAATAGAGATCTATTTAGGTTGAGATTAGCTTGCTCCATTTTTATCAGCTAAGCTACTAATCACTGATAAAAATAAACATTTAACAGTGATGTGTGCTTTCCTAAATGTATTTTTCTAGTAAAACGCTGTACCATGTCGGACACTATCATGAGTGTCTTCCTGTAGTTAGATATACATTCCAAGGAAATGGGAATTTTTGGTGATTGAGTAACACGCCATTTTACTTCAAGGAAGTGATTAGGAAACTTCAGGGCCAAACATATACGCCTCAAATGCCACAGGTGACCCAGCAGACATCTCCATGAAGACAGAGATCAAACCGGGAAGCAAAGGATGACTTAGCTATATTTATAGTCAACCGGGCCATCTCACTGACAATCCTCCGTGTTCAAAATAAAAGCCTAGCTGTCCTCCGTGAATAGCCGAGGACTTTATATAACAGTGTCATTTGGTTCCTCATCGCCAAGGCTCATTCACATTCATCACCAGATCAGCTCTACTCACAAGCACCCTCACCATCCTCGACACACAAAGAGTGGACATTAGGACATGGACGGATGAGGGACTGAAAGAGATGAGCGGATTTAATAGATGGGTGTCAGGTGCCGGAAACAGGATGAAAATGGGCATATGCTGGTCTTTGTGTATGTGTGGGTATGCTGAAGGTGGGTGGGATGAGGCAGCAGGATTGTGTTTCCATGTATACTACAACTCTAATATCCTGCACCAAGTCAACCCCATCCTGTCCTTTCATGGCTCACAGGGTCTCTGTGTGAGTCAGTTATTTCTTTGGCATTGATGGCAGTGCCACTTGTGGGTTACATAACATACTAGTGTCTCACACACATAGGCAAAAAACACACAGCGTGAGTATTGTGGGAGCCTCCTCTTGTTCAGGCCTGAGCTTGGAGCAGCCTGCAAATCCTGGGGCGAAAGCAGGCCAGATAGGAAAAACACTGAGAGAACCTTTTGTTACTGCCGCTCCCTCGCTCCAATTTCTTCCTCTCTTCTGATCTTCGCTGAACACTTTGCTCTCATTTCATTCGACTCTTGGCTATGACCAAACAAGTGCAGAGTGAAGATCAGTGCTTACACCCTGACAGAGGTAAGGCAGCGTCTTCTTCTTCTTCATCGTCATCTTTTTAAATCTTCTTCTTCAGTGCAGAAACATTTATGGCTATATTTTCAGCCATTCCTCTGAGGACAAAATGCAAGTCATTCTGCTAAAGACTAATTTTTCAAGTTCAGCACTACAGTAGCTTTCTGGGGGTATGTCATTTTCCTGTCATCTTGCTATTTTTTGAAGAAAGAAATAGATGCTTCAACTTCTGTGGCATTTCCGAATTTTCCGAATGCTGATAAAAGATGTCAGTTTTAATCCCACGCGGAGTGTTGCTGAAGTGTCACGCGGAATCGTAGATTAAATGCCCGTTGAAGGATGTCACTACCCCACGGCACCCTGAACTGCCTCAATAATAAATATCTTTCACTCAGTTCTTGGTGGTGCAGTGAGGACGGGCATGTTGAGCGAATTTAGGATGTGCTTCCAAGTACTCTTGTGCCCTTTCTCCCTTTTTTAGAAAGTGTGCTCTGTGGTTCTCTCTTCAGGCTTGTGGGTGCGTGTGTTTGCGTGTGTGTCCTCTCAGACTCCCTGCAGGTTTGTTTTGCCCTCCGGCTCAGCGTTATTTGTATGTGTGAGTGTGTGTGTGTGTGTGAATCAGGTGGCTGTGGTGGGCAGATTAATAATAGATTTTGCCCTGTGTTAAGGGAGAAAAAGAGACAGCAATAAAAAAGTTGAGGCCGTATTTAAAAAACTGCAGAGTCACCCATGGAGACAACCTGACTCTGCACAATTCTCATCTTTGAGTATGAGACCAGAAAGTTCGATTCAGAACTCCAAGACTGGCAGGATAGTTTTATAAGTGCCCATGAGCAGAGCCCTAAAAACTGCAATGTGCTGATTCCTATTAGCCAACATATCAATCAGACTGTGGGGGAAATCATTATTTGATCCCCTGCTGAATTTGAGAGTTCGCTCACTTACAAAGACACGAACAGTCTCTCATTTTTATGGAAGTTTCATTTTAATGGAGAGAGACAGAACATCAACTAAAAATCCAGAAATAAAAAACACATTACATAAAAGTTATAAACTGCTTTGCAAACTACACGGGAGGAGCTTGTTAATGATCTGAAGGCAGATGGGACCACAGTCACCAAGAACACCAGTGGTAACACACTATGGTGTAATAGATTGAAATCTTGGAGCACCTGCAGGATCCCCCTGCTGAAAAAAGCACATGTACAGGCCCCTAAGTTTGCCAGTGAACGTCTAGATGATTCAGAGAAGGCTTGGGGAGAAAGTGTGGTCAGATGAAACCAAAATGGAGCTCTTTGGCATCCACTTAACCCGCTATGTCAGAAATGCTGAGTATGTCCCAAAGAACACAATCTCCAGAGTCAAGCACAGAGGTGGAAACATTATGCTTTGGGCTGTTTTTCTACTAAGGGTACAGGAGGACTTCATGGCACTGAGTTTCCAATGGACGGGGCCAGGAGGAGAACCTCCTTCCCTTAGAGAGAACACTGAAGGTGGATCATGCATGGATCTTCCAACATGACAATTGAAACTGTAAAGAGGAGTGGTCCAACCCCCCGAAACGTGTGCAAACCTGCTGACCAACCACAAGAAACATCTTACAGCTTTGCTTGCCAACAAGTGTTTCTCCAACAAGTACTGAGTTGTCATGTCATAACATGCAAATCAATTTATAACTTTTATGTAATGTGTTTTTAGCCCACTGTATAAATGTGGATGCTTGCACCTGATCAAAAAAGAGAAAAGGGCTTCTCAGAATAGACCAACGCTAAATAATTTAATAAAAAGCAGACACATTCAAAGGCTCTAAGGTTCAGCTCATTAAACGATAAGAACTCTGCATTGCTCCGTTGCTCCTGACACAGGTGTCCCAAGGCACTGTTAATAAATACCCACAAAAATGAAGATAAAATAATATAAACTGCATTGCATAACTTTTTAAAAAAGGCTCAGTTTACGTCAGAGTTCGTGCAGAACTGCAATAAATGATCACTGCCTTGTCATCTGTATCCTCACCTCCCCTGCTTCCTTTCACTTATCACTGAGATGCCTTATCTCACTCACTCCCAAAGACTCCCAAAGAAAAAGAAATATTGGAAAATTCATGAAAGACACTACCGTAAGAAAATATCAGGTAGATGCAAGTACTCAGGATAATGAGAAAGCATTTCATCAATAGACAGGTTAATTAAAGGCACAAACACTGGCAACTCTGAATTTCAACATCTTTATTAATTCTGAGCCCAGCCTGTGAATGACCTCAGGTGGCTGGTGAAAAAACACTGGATATGAAAATGAACTTTTTTTTAAAGGGGAAATGTTATTATTCCAGGCTTCTACACTTAGCCTTTAACTATAAGCCAGCGTTGTGATGCTGTCACAGGAAGGTACAATCCAAAGTATACAATACAGATGGATGATGAGGGTTATTAGCTCATACTTGGCTTAATATTAGCCTTACCTTTGAATCCATATCAATGTAGGGGGGAAATAAACATGTGCATTTTTTGTGCACACTTTTGTTCATCGATCCATCCATCCACTTTTCCACTTATCATCGGGATCACGGGGTATTTTAAAATTAAAGTTCAAAGTTTAAACGCCTAACTCAAAACTCGAGCAAACTCAAGGGGAGCATTTGAAGGCAGCAAAACCCCCGCCCTCGAGAAAAGTCATGCAACTATGCAACGAAACACAAAACTTGGAGAGTGGAAGGAAAGAGAGGCGGGACGTCTCCGCCCTTTTAAAGAAAGCAGAAAAAAATGCTGGATGAAGGTCTTCAAGAAAAGGAATGCGGCTTACTTCGATTATCTCCCTGCCGAGGAGCCAAACCCTTGTTCTAGAAGTGATTGGGATATAGAAGCATCCATATGAAAGACAAAACGACCTCTCTGACGTGTAAGTACACCCAGTATACTTTTGAAAACACCGGCAAACGTTTTACAAAGGAAGAAAAAAAAAACCCATTCATCCCATAATCAATTGTCTTGCTGATAGAGACTCTCTTTAAAAGCGCAGGAAAGAGCTTGGCAAGTCTCTCTTGCAACTTGTTGAGCTCCGGTGATGCTGCAGGTAGAAAAAATGAAAACTTCCGAGCTGAAAGGTGTGTTTTCTGTGGCAACTTAATCAGTGCAGTTTTTTTTTCTTTTTAATGTAGACTACGGAATTGAGATCTTTTAAAAATGCATTTTGCTTGTGTTTCAAAAATTGTGCGGCGCCACTTTGGTACTTAGGAGTGCGTTTATCTCCTTTCTCCTTACGCACAGCAATCGGTGTCTCGATTAAGTGCTTTTGGCCTTCACATGAGATATCATCTTACACACATTCCACGGAGGGGTGTAGATAGAACTTGAACCAGGTGCCTTACATAACCGTGTATATCTGAGCCCGTCTGCTCTTCAAGTGTGCCAGCGCAGAAAACTCATCATTTTCTGCACTGTTACACACATTTTTTTAACCCTCATATTCTAATACTTGCTTTTTTCTTACTGGTAAGTTAAAACAGACTTTTTCCTCTCTGTTTTCATTTGGACTGACTGTGTGCAGGAGTTCCACACTCTGTACTTTTCCACTACCAGTGGCTTTTCTTGGCATCTGGCCTCCCTCGACTCAGGCTCTCCCTCTTGTCCTTTGTGTGCCGGGATAGCATGCGTCACTCCCGACGGTTATAAAAGAGGGACAGCCAAACAGTTAACTTGATAGTCCTCGTGACGAGGCTATCAAATTATTTGTACTGAATCTTACTGTACACTCAGCGCGGATACACACGGAGCAGGAGTGACAGAAATAAACAGGGACTTGTGGAACTGTCACGAATGTCTCGATCAGTTCTGTTTTAGTGTGCACTCATTTGTAAGACAAAGTCCATTTTTTGTGCCTGAAACAGTAAGTGGCACCATATGTTAAGCTGTTTACTGGATACATCTGGATTTCATTTGCCCATAGGGTTTGTGTTTGCAGTTTTTTTGTGTGTGTAGATTGAAAATGTGTTTACTTCGTGGTCGGTTCAGACTGCCTGACTCTCTGGGGTGTTAAAGCTGGAATGGTATTGCACAAACTTATGTGCAAATACCGGCTTTACAGTGAGTACAGTGGTAATCACGTCTTTTTTTTTCTGCCTTTTGTCCATGTTTTTGACGCAAGCACGGCTGAGGTGCGGCCATGACGCGCTGGGAGCGCAACGACCGCTGATTCGATCGCCTTCTCTTGGTTCATTTACCAAAGCTAAATGTTTACCGAGGATCACGCCCACCGGGAGGTGGGGTAGAGGGTAGGGAGTGTTGTGGCGTATGGGGTGGAGAGGGACAGCCCCTCCCTCTTCGTGGCCCTATATAAAGCGAGTGCCAGGACTAGATGGTTATAGTTTGGTTTTTGGCAGTCTGGAGTCGCGGAGCTGCTTTTTAACTCATCATGACGGTCATAACAGAAACGCAAGAGCCTGTGCTGACTTACTCGAAGTCTAGAGGGCTAGTGGCATTAGTCACGGGTATGGACAACAACAAGATTTTATTTTTTTATTATTATTATTATTTTTGTTTTTTAGTGGAATCTCTATGTTGCTTTTTTTTTTCTTTATAGTCCAGTGTAAATAATCTTTCCATCCCTCTTCTTTCCTCCGTTGTTCTGCAGCTTTTATGAAACAAAGGAGGATGGGTCTGAACGACTTCATTCAGAGGCTTGCCACAAACTCCTACGCCTGCAAGCAGTGAGTATCATCTCACATCTGACTCATGTTATTGTTCTGTGCTCAGTGGAGGCTGAAACGTTGGGAAACCCAACCAAACATGCTAGTTACATTGCACTGAAGAAATATTTGATATGTGGGATAATGTCACCCTTTTCATATTAGTGCAAATCTTTGGTAATTTGTGTGGAGATGAACTAAGTTTGAACTCAGTGTAGTTGTTGTTGTTGTTTTTCAGTTCCGAGGTTCAGTCCATCCTAAACTTGAGTCCTCCTCAGGATCCTGAGCTCATGAACACAAACCCCTCTCCTCCTGTAAGTGAAATAAATCGTGCGATATACGGGTATATCCTCTGTTTTCATGCTGATCATACATGTTATGGCTCTAACTTTTTTTTAAACATCTCTGTCCTTCCCTCACAGCCCAGTCCATCCCAACAGATCAACCTCGGCCCATCATCCAATCCTTCGGCCAAGCCCAGCGACTTCCACTTCCTCAAGGTTATCGGTAAGGGCAGCTTTGGAAAGGTTTTGCTTGCACGCCATCGCACGGATGACAACTTCTACGCTGTCAAAGTCTTACAGAAGAAGGCCATTCTCAAGAAGAAGGAGGTATGTGCGCTTGCAGACATGTCTTTGAATTTGAACTCGCACACAAATTGGAAGCATACCATGCAAGGTGTGTTCATGCCAACCCCCCTAACCCCTCTCTTTGTTTCAATCAGGAAAAACACATCATGTCAGAGAGGAATGTGCTGTTGAAGAATGTCAAGCACCCGTTCTTGGTGGGCCTGCACTATTCTTTCCAAACAGCGGACAAACTGTACTTCGTCTTGGACTACATCAATGGCGGAGAGGTGAGTTACTAGCTCGACTGCTGACGCGTAGAAAGATGGACAGTCAGATCTATTTAAAGCTGGAATTAAGGTTGAATAAATTAGAGGATACCTTCAAGATAGAGGAAGAAACGAAAGGGAAGAGAGGCACCAGACGTGACCTGTAAACTGAGAAGGAGTTTAAAGGAATATTAATGCCTTTCCAGATCAGAAACAAAGATGAGACAGAGCAGAGACAGACAGAGGGGATATCCTGTCATGAGAAGCAGAATAGAAGCTGCTGCTCTCTGTTTCTTTTTTTTTCTTTTAAACTAAAGGAAACACCTCTCAGGAAATCATCGAGGAGGGGGGTGGGGGTGGTTGGGACAGCAGGAGAAACTCTGGGCCAAAATTAGCAGCGCCATTCAGACTTGGTGTGTGTCTAACCGAGCTAATTTCCTGTGATTGTTGGACAAGCAAAGACAGTGCTGATTAAATATGGGCCTCATCAGGAAGCAGGATGCATTTGCTCTCTTTTTCTCCTTTCTCTCTTTTTTTCCCTTCATCCTGCTGGTCTCTCACTCCACCTTTGGTCCTTAATTCATCTGTCTTCTCTTGTCAAACTTTTTAAACTGTCGCCATCCTGCCTCTTAATTTCCTCCCATCCGGTTTCCTTTCTGTCTCTGTATCTGTCTTTTTTTATTGTAGCTTTTTCGTCCATTAATTTCCTACCCCTACTTATATATATAATTCTAACAGTGTAATCAAGGTTGTTTAGTTACCAGGAACAAAACTGCTCTCTGCACTTGTTTCAAAGACATTTTTTCTGTTTTCCTCTATGTTCCAGTTGTTCTACCACCTGCAGAGAGAGCGCTGCTTCCTCGAGCCCAGAGCCAGGTTCTATGCAGCAGAGATCGCCAGCGCACTGGGATACCTGCACTCACTAAACATTGTCTACAGAGATCTGAAGCCAGAGAACATCCTGCTGGACTCCCAGGGACACATCATTCTCACAGATTTTGGACTCTGCAAGGAGAACATTGAACCCAACGGGACAACATCGACTTTCTGTGGTACTCCAGAGGTAAGGAGAAACTGTCTAGTGTGGCCCTGCTGTTAAGGTTTTTTCACAGTTGTCTGTAATAGCTAACCTTTTTAACTTAATGTTTCTTATCATCTTTTGTTTTTTTCCCCTCTGCAGTATTTGGCTCCTGAGGTGTTGCATAAGCAGCCATATGACAGGACAGTAGACTGGTGGTGTTTAGGAGCTGTTCTCTATGAGATGCTGTATGGCCTGGTGAGTACTTCTTATCATATTGCATTACTTTAAATTGGAATAAAATTAGATATTTACTGTTGTCTTATTTGGCACACTGAAAATATTGAAGGCATTTATGCTAATTAGCTCCTTTTTTTCTGCCGCCAGCCTCCGTTCTACAGCCGCAACACAGCGGAGATGTACGACAACATCCTGAACAAGCCACTGCAGCTGAAACCCAACATTTCCAACTCGGCTAGACACCTGCTGGAAGGCCTGCTGCAAAAAGACCGGACAAAGAGACTGGGCTGCTCCGACGACTTCGTAAGTCTCCAACTCATTTGATTGTTTACACACCACACGTACTAACGAGCATCATTTAATTGTTTTATCATTTCTTTTCCAGATTGAAATTAAGAACCACATATTCTTTACCCCCATCAACTGGGATGACCTCAATGCAAAGAAGATCACCCCTCCCTTCAACCCCAATGTGGTATGCTCCCATTTTTTTAATACTCTGTTAAGCCTTGAGAAAGTCAGGTTTATGAATTTTCACTGTACCCGCTTTTAGTATTTACATTTACGTAACTGAATCAAGGGCATCAAACATCCTCGCTTAATACATTTCCAACTATGGTAAGGTATTTTCAAGGTTGGCTAATTCCTGCTCGTCTCCCTGCTCCTTCCCTCTCTCATGCAGACGGGGCCCAATGACCTGCGGCACTTTGATCCGGAGTTCACAGACGAGCCAGTACCCAGCTCCATCGGTTGCTCCCCAGACAGTGCACTCGTCACAGCCAGCATCAAAGAGGCGGCCGAGGCCTTTGTGGGCTTCTCTTATGCCCCATCTATGGACTCCTACCTATAGGATTTAAACACAGGCACTTATCATAGACACTAGTTTAGACTTATCGGGCATGAAACGAGGCATGCCCGTGGACTTGCATCGTGACCCCACTCAATGTTTACCATCAGAGTGATGGACATCTCCAAAACCCAACCCCGGGACAACTCTGCATCTACAAAGACGTTAAACATGTGTATTTTGCCACATCCTCTCCAACTCTTGAATGCTTGCCACGAGAGGATGCCCAGTTGGAGTTGTGATCCTCAAGCTTTCACTTTCACTACCTGCAATCCCCTTTCAGCCTTCAGTTGTCCATCTATTTCCTGATAGTGGAGGTCGTTTGCACATAGGACTCAGGCAGCTTAAAAGCTCCCCTTGATCCCGACGCCACGAGTGACAAGCACACGCCCAAGCTCCCACCTTTTTTTTCAAAGAGAGGAAGGCTGGACCAGGCCCGGAGAAGATTTCCATTTTCATCTCTGTAGTGAAAAAACCTTCCCTCTTGAGATTTCTGCTACCACCTGTGAGGACCTTACCTTTTGAGCGCGAATGAGTAGCTTGGAGATGACATTCATTTTGGTGCTTTAGTTTCTTTTCATGTACTTTCCGTGTGTTTTGAAAAGGGAGTTATTTAAAAACCGAATGTTACAGAGCGACAGATGGGGTAATTTAATTTTTCTACAAGGTGCCTTTATTTTTTTTCTCTCCATCAGAACTTACGTCATTTGAGTTTGACTGTGTCGACACTAATATCAGAGTTTTATCCGCTCTGCACCTGATTTTTGTTTTTGTTTTGTTGAAGTCACTATGGAGGAAAGATGTAGCACTAAATTAATCCAATTCTTCTGTCTTTAACATGTGACATGTAAGAACTCGAATGATGTTTCACGTCTTCTTTTGCACATAAAACAACAATGCTGATAGAGAGATGGAAAGAGAGCGCACTGCTGCTGCTAGGTGGGGACAAGAGGGATGTGTTGTGCAATGTTTTGGGGAGAGCTGCTCGCTGACCGCGTTCCCCCTCATTCCTCCAGTCTTCCACCCGCCACGCAGTAATGTTAACGGCGGCCTGCGGACGGGCTGACAACACTTAAACTGAACATTCCATTTTAATATTGCTGTAACGCAGTTTGATGGTATTTAAGTTTGTTTGTATATTTGGAGTTCTGTGTACTAGTTTTAATGTATATTCAACAACAAAAAATGACTAAAGGTATGCTTAAATATGTATACAGTATGTAACAATGTTAAATGTACTGTAAATTGTAAAAATTGTTTAAGATTTATGTGACCATGTTCGGTTTGCAATAAAAGTTTAACTTTATTACACCTTAAAAATGTGTTATTATTATTGATAAATGGCCTGTGCACAAATGAGCTTAACCGATTTCCCTTTGGCTTGAAATGTCTTTGCATCTACAGAAAATAAGTACTTCAGAGTTAAAGAAAAACACATAAGCATGAATAAACATTTACTAGTCCTGGTTGGAACACATTTGAACTACTGACAAATGTCCCACTTTAGGGTAGAATGAACTTTATCCTCCTCCATGCGTCAGCAGCCTTACACAACAGTGACTATGGCATTCAGCTGTGTCTGTGTGGGTGTGTGAAGGGTCAAAGTATTGGCTAATAAAGCCACTACAGGTTTAAAAAAAAAAATTAAATGCACCAAGGTCATGAGCAATGATTTGCTTTGAACTAGAAAACATTCACATAGGTGAGAGTCATTTTGTTCCAGTGCTAATAAACTAATATTAACAGGATAAACTACCAGGTTGGCATGCTATGTCCTTCTGCTAGAGTTCAAGGTTGTGTCAGTACTCAATAACATCCAGGGGATTGTTGTGAAGGTGAACCCTGACCTCCATCTTCCTTTGAGGGGAAGAAAAGGAGAAAGAATTGGCCACCAGAGACAAGTTTTATAAGGGGGCAGAGGTGGCAAAAGTACAGACTTTCTTTACTTAAGTAGGAGTACAGATACCTGGGTTAAAAAATACTCCAGGATACATTGAAGTGCTGAAGCAACTTTTTTATTTAAGTAAAAGTAAAGAAAGAAGAAAGAAAGTAAAAAGTAGCTCCTCGAAGGACAATTCTACTAACTATTTCTGTACAAAAGGAACTGAGCCTTGTGCAATAATAATATGTTAGTAAAATAATATTGCTACATGAAAAACCCAAGAGTTATTCAAATTTAAATTCAAATTCTAATGAATGTACTTAGCCTTAATCTGCTATCTGTTAAAATTCCCCTTACTGAACCCTTTACTTCAGCAGGTCAGAAAACCCTAAGATCGGCTGTAGTGGATCAGCACAGGGAAAAGGATCACAACACACAATAACTTCTAATGTGAGCTCCAGCAGATTTTCTTTGTGTACATGGCGTGATCAGCTGACCTGCTGCTCTTTGTGGATTTACACAACTGAATTAAGCAAGATGTCAGCAGTTTCACAAGCCATCATGGCCGATGTCCATCCCCTACACTGACACTATACTGTTTATACTGCCTTTACACCACACAGTATAAAGTTAGAATTCAGTGAATTCATCTAAGCATCACCAGCTTATATACAAATTAATCTCTGCTACACTTGATGTAACCTAAATCTCATCATCAGCACGACAGCCACTGTGCACCAGTCCAACACAGTGCTTCACTGTGAATTCACATCAGTACTGCAAACTAACCTGTTTATCTTGCACATAATTACTAAGCAGTATTTTCATGCACCATTTGAGTAACACAACATTAGTATATCTTTGTTTGTTTTGCAGGACGTTTCACAAAATGAGAATAAATAATTAATCAAAACACATCATATATAAATCCAGCGTGTTATTAAAATTATGACGTCACACGTAAGCCTTAAATTTGCAGTTAATCAAGCGTCACTGAGAAGTCCTTATCTTTACATATAAACTCTCTTTTTCCTCTCCTGTTTGTCTTCCTACATCTTTCTCCATCTGTGAGTGAAGTTATCTTGCACTCTTTTCGCTCCCTGTGAAGTACAGCAGCTGGACCTTTAGTTACCAACACACCATGTGGCAGACTGCACGCAGAGAGTTTGTGTGTTTGCTGATGTTTGTTGAGCTGATGGAAACATCTGAATCTGAAGTGCCACGACCACAACTTATGGACACCTGTACTCTTTCCGGCCTTCTTTAACCCCCCGAGTATAAACACTATAAATGATACCGTTTAACCTAACATAACGAGCCTGTTTAGGAAGAAAAAGGTACAGATATCTGTTTAAAAATGTAGGGTATAAAAGTACAGGTTTCCTGGTTGGGACCCATAAAAAATTTTGTGCCAACAGATTGCCATGTTGGCCTGAAATCTTACATGAAAACATTTCAGAACCACATGATGTCAGCTTTTTTGGATAAAGCAGAATTAGAAAATCCTGGTTTGTCTTTTGCAGATGCTACTTTCCTAACAGGTTATCACACAAGCACATTTCTCTAAATCCCTTTAACCTCCATGAAATACTCAGAATTCAATCCCCGTATACTGTAGGTGGCATTTGCAACTCATTTTTTGTCTCATTCATTTGTTCTTCCTGCTGTATTGAGTTGACTGTGATGACAAATAGCCATTGTCATGCACTGCCATCTGCTGGCTAAATTTCTGAGCTACAGGTACCAACATCATCTTTGTGGTTGGTCGGATGATGCTTCACCATCACCTGGACAAATTTTTATCAGACAGAGTGATGTCAGAGCTCTACAGAGAAATTCATTGAATTCAACCTGTGCACTGGGAGCCAAACAAAAGGTAAGGACTGGAAGGATGACTTAAGAAAGTAACAAGATTCAAAGCAGAGAGAAGGCAGAAGGAGGATGAAACAATAAATTTATGACTTTAAAAACCTTTGTTATAAAATACTGTGTAAACGTTTTAAGTAATCACTCATTCCTTTATATTTTGCTAGGGAAATAATTGCAGGAGTTTACTGAAACATGTGCAAACAGCTCGTGGCAAATGGCAAATGGCTCTGGGGAGGCCATTGCATGAGTGATAGTATTCCATTGTGTATTTGTCTATCCAGGTATGCTTTTACTGTAGTGACCTTGTGTTTGGGATCATTGTCATGCTGAAAATGCATCCTGTGTATTTGGGAATTACTTTGTGGGTGCAAAATACTATTTTACGCCTGTCAAAGTACATTATCAATTTTTCTTTGTGTATTCAGCTGCAGAAATTGGAACGAATCATGTGTTTTTGTGACAGGCTGCAAGTAACAAACTTCCTAAAGATATAATTTAAAATAGACACAATACTGGTTCATCCCTTGAATTAGGTGACTTTTTATTGCTCGACTGATTCACAGGTCAGTGTTAACTGGCTTAACAAACAAACAAACAAACAAACAAACAAACAAACAAACAAACAAACAAACAAACAAACAAACAAACAAACAAACAAACAAACATTCCTCTGAAAATAAGCACTGCATGATATAAGCAGCCAGTGTCCAAAGAAACCCTTTGAAAGACCTTCAGAAAGTCTGAAGAATTATGACTTTAAAAATTACAAGAAATTCTGGCTCCTTGGAAGCAAAATATAAATAAAATGAAGGGTGACTCAAGACTTTTGCACAGTATTATATCTGTAATTCAGAAAAAATGGAAGATTACAACCCATCCATAACCTCTGGTGTTTTAGTTTTCAGGGTAATGGTTAAATAATATACAGGAAATGTGTTGACTGCTTATTTTTGTTTGTGATGTGCTTGAACTAAAAACATTTTTTCTCTATTTAAATGAAACGTTTGGGTTCAATTGGCTTAAGAAAGCTTACATAAGCCCTGATGAAGGCCATCAGAGTTGGCCTTCCTGAGACAGAATTTCATGGAACACTCATGGGATGGAATTCTGGTAGTTCTTATGGCATCACAGCTATTGCACAGTTACAATCCAGGTTTAAATGTTACAACTGAAACTTATTCTTCACTTCAGCAACAAGCAGATCTACACACAGCTGAACTAGGACGTTTTCATAGAGCAGTTTCTTTGAAAAAAAAGAAGAAGGTGAGTTTAGGGGGGAACTGCTTTATAAATTACACTTAACTTTGATGCTGTAACATTGATAGCTGATGGTACATATTTAGAGTGAGAATTTTGAGAGTGGCCTACAGTAGAGCTGGGAAATGTACTGTTTAACTTGAATAACTTATTTCTTTGTGGTATCTTTAAATCTCAGATGACGGAACAAGGAGATGGGGCCCATGCTCAGCCTAATGAGGGTAAGAACTTGATCTGTTATTGCGCAAAAGAAAAGTAATATAGCGTTGTTTATTTTGTGTAAGTGCAAGTTTATTTTGATCAGCTGTGACTGAACTTTCATGTAGGGCAACCACTCTTGGCTGAAGTTGGTGACTGGGAAGATAGGGACCACTTCTTTGAAAATTATGTGCAAGTTGTGTTATGTGCAGTTGAGAGACCTCTGCTGCTTTACAACAACAACAACAGTGATCGCATTGATCTGGACAATTTCTTCAATGCTCATTATGAAACTGATGACAGCAACTCTGATGATGGAAATGATCACAGAAATGCTGCTGATGAAATTGACCACAATAACAGCCATATAGAAAATGACCACAATTATTGCAATTATAATTTTGCCGATGATAATCAAAATGCTGACAGCAGCAACGATGAAGAAGAACACAATGAAGGTCATCAAGATGAAAATGCCCTTGCTGGTGCTGAGGCCGACTATGAAGTCAACCTGGATGCAGGAGAAGTAGAGGAGGATCAGCTTCCTGGAGGATTTAGGAGACAGTTTAGAGAGGAAGACAGTGAAGATGAGGAAAGTCATGCCAGCAAACATTTCCGCTGGTGGGATGAATTTGAAGAAAGCGATGAGAGTGATGAAGACGAGATGTGAATCCAAATATAGTGACATGACAACCGTCACTCAGTGTGACAGAATGGCAACTCTTTAATAAAAATGCATCTTCTACTCAGTTGTCTTTTGATTAAATGCGAGCACTGCAACACCCTTGCAAAACCAAGTTGCTGAAAAATGGTGCTAAACCATCAGTCCTCAACCACAACATTTACTGTAATCTAGATGCTGATATTTGCTGATGCCTTTCATACATTTGTTAGATGTGAAAGTGACAGGATAGGTTAGAGTGTATTGCAGAGTCCACAGACTACTAAAAGTTTAACATGTACAAGGAAAACCAGGAACATGACAAGATACTATGAACAACTCGACAACACAAGGTAAATGGGCTGGTACATATGCAGTACTTTACTACTCTATTTGAGCACTCAAAGCCCTTTTTTTACTACGAGCAACATTCACACAAAAAGGGGAACTCTGGATTCAGTAACTTGCCCAAGGATACTTCGATTAGAGGACCCAGGGGATCAAACCAGCAACCTTCCAAATGGTGGACGACCTCCACCAAAAGTCGTCAGGATCGATAAATGTATGGAGATTAAGCAAATTATTATTATTATTTTAACTATTCAAGCTTCTTCTGAGTTTTAATTAATTTCTTTTTTTAACTTCAATGCTTTCTAAGGATCTAGAGTGTTATATGACTGAATACAACTGCACCACTCAATATAAACCAACAAACCAACAGAACTTCCACCATTTTCCTTCCCTAACCTTTCTTAAAGGGCACAAATTGTATTAATTTGCAAGTTTTAAATTTTGTTTCAGGATCTTCTTGAATAGGTTTAACAATAACACGAGTAATAATACAACATTCAGATCCATTATAGAATGCATGTGATAGACAGATATGATCTGTCTCCTGCTCAGCCTGTTCATAAGAATATTTAAGCCAGATGCCTGGTCCGTGGTTTTCCAGTTTCTATGTGGGTTGTATACGTTTTTTTTCTCTTCACATTTACAATGATTTATAAAGGCTATGAAGGCTATATCCATCTTCAGCATCTTCTTCCCTGGATCAATAGTTTAGATCCTCAAAGTTCTCAGTGCTGCCCCCAGGTGTCCCTTGGTAACATTTAATGTAGCCCCTCTAGCAACAAGGAAAGAGTGCCCTACTCTACATTTGACTTAAATTCAGTGGGTGTCACACCATGACACACACAGCAACCAACAGCAAAACCTTTGGTGTTCTTAGTTGATTGCTGAGGCATTTTAGAGGTAGAGTTAGCAGAAGCAGTTCTATAGCGAGGAATTAATGATTTACTTTGAGGCAGCCAATGTAACACTAATAAACTCTAAGAGGTGTGTGAAAAGTGGCAGTGTTTATTTAATAATAATATTAACACATTTTATCTTAAGCAGCTTTCAGAACAGTGAAGGTCACCTTACACAGAACATAAAAAATAAAGATACAGCCTCTGAAAGTTGATACTTTGGGCAACATCCCATGTCATATTTCTAAATCAGTTGATAAGATGTGTGAACAATTTGTGCGCATGCGTCAGTGTTTATGATTCCAAAAGATTATTGATGTGTTTTATACATTATTGATGCATGCTCGTACCTACTCCCTCATTAGTCACTGAACATAGCATCAACTTTAAGTAGCAGAACTTAACTGAGTAACTTTTCTTAAGCATCTAAAACACAGTTGCACTTTCTTGTACTTTTTTCTGCAATATTTTTCTTTCTTCCCTTCACTTATCAGGTAGCATGAAAAAACACCTTTTAGTGATTTCAGTCAAAGTATGTGACCAGTCCTTAAAATAGTATTGGATGCATGCTATCCATTCAACTACAACACTACATGACTTAAATAGACAAGCAAATACATCATAATGCAATCTATCAAATCATTTAGTTATTTAAGACAAGGGTCAGTCTTCTGTTTGTTTTGTGCTTTTGCTGTAATACCTGCTGTACGCTGCATTATTCAAATAGCATTGGAATATGTTTACACAACATGTACTGTTTGGCCTTTAGACTATCAATAGGTGGGCTTCCTGATTATTGCCGAGAGATAAATGAATAAAACTTTTATCCTTTGTTACATAAATAAATGAAAAAGAACAAAAGAATGAGAAAGTTTGGGTTACATCAGAGATGTCAAACTCATTTTACATTGTGAGTCACATACAGCTCACTTTGATCTTTAGTGGGTCAGATCAGTGAAACTCTCCTGTATGTCAGTGAAAAGAAGCATAACTACACATTTAATCCCTGAGATAACTGAACTCTTTACTCCTTCAAAGCTTATAGGAGTAACCCTTGAAGGTCTTTTCTGTCATATTTCAGGCGTACTTACAGAACAAAATCACTGAGTATTCATCAGGAGAATAATCGGGAGAATAATCTATACATATTTATCTGCCCTTGTAAACAATCTGGGAAAACATTCTAATGGTTGTCAGTCCTCCTCTTTATTTTTATATATGGACTCTTCATTAAGGGTACAGGGAAGGTTGTCAAATGTTGGGGAATGAGTTAACAGAAGGAATAGAAATGCAATTTCAACAGTATCTCTCAATTTATCATCAGGGGAGCAAGAAAGAGCTTGACACAAGGGAAGACAGGTATTGGACAGAGGAACGATAAAAGACAGACAAATATAGAGAGAAAATAGAAGGAACCGAAAGGGAACACAGAGGGAGCTAACTAAATAGAACAAATAGAAACAATAGTGGAACATAATTACTATAAGAAATAAGGGGCTCACAACAACTTGGTAATGAAATTAAAATAATAGTAATAACAAAACACACTGAGCAAAGCATAAATGACTAACATGAGCATGAATAAAAACTAAAGGCCCAGAAAAATCAAACTCAAGCAGAAAAGAAACCAAAATCCAGAAAACTCAACACCCTCGGCCCAAGGCCATCACCTGATGTAACCGCAGTGACAAAAGGGTCACATCGGGTGAGATCAGCTGTGCACAAAGTATCCTGGTAAATTCTAAAAAGTATCAGAAACACACAAGTTTACAGTTACAGTGTTAGTGTTTATCCTTTAGTGTCATTTGTCTCACAACCTTTTGTTTTAGATTCACCTCATTGGTTTTGGTATAGCAGCTTTCTGTCTTCAGCATCTTCTTCATCCCATCATTGTTTCTGGTTCAGTGCTGCCGAGCTTTTAGAAATGCAACCACACAGTGACCAAAAACTTAGACATTAACATCGGGTTGTTTTTGTTGTAATGATGTATGTTCCTGTGCAAGAACTTGTTATTGCCCAAATCTCAGCTTTGATGAAGGCATACTGCTGTAGTAAATCAAAGAAATCTGCTAGTATAAATGTTTAGGTTGGAATTGTGAGAATAAAATATGTAAATGTGTAATTGCCTTTACTGCCCTGCAATTTTAAAACAGAAAGAATCTGTTAATTCACTGAAAATACATAAATTTCTAGTCAATAGTGAAAAAACAGGAACTTCTCTGTCATTTAATTGTTTTTCTGTTAGTAAATTACTTTGGTGTAGTATGAATGGTACGGTGGCCTTGAGAAGTCAAATGGACTGCAACTTATGAAAATACCAGCAACTAGAAAAAAATGTGGAAAAGCAGGAGGGCCCAAAATGCTGCCAAAGCTAAAGAAAAATAATAATGACAAAATAAAACAGAAATTAACATGACGTAACAGCTGCGGAAGTGGCAACCTAACATTAAACAGCTACTAGCAAACATTTATTTACAGTATTATATGAATCCTGTGATTAAAACACACATTCCTTGTATTTTTTTTTGTCCCTGATAACACCTTTTGTGGAACGCCCCTCAGCTCTTTCAAAGCAGACCAACATTCACCGAGTTAGTAATACGAGATGGCAGCACTGAACGCAAACAACAGCAAACCTGTAAACTTTTAATCTGTAATGCCACTGTTGTGCATTTTTGACTCACTAAAAAAAAAAAAGGCATACACAGACACTGATCAGTATTATGCTGTATTTCCAGTGATACCTGAATAGTTCTACCTTTCAAAGAACCAAAACAGATCCTGTTTTTCCTGTTATTTTCTGGAAAGCACTAACTGGGGAGTGACATCCGAGTTCTCGGGGTATCTGGAATGTGGCATTTAAAAGTACAAAAATATATGCTGTCCATCATATTTTCCAAAGCCACCCGTTGGGCCGGATTGCTTTCTTCGCAAGGCTGCTTCTGGTTCCCGGGCCTTATGTTTGACATTCCGGGGTTACATGATCAGATAACTGGTTAAATTACGCACCTCGGGAAATGAGACGGTACATTCCCGGGATTTATAACAAATATCCCCCTTTTCAGTAGAGGATATGACAAGTCCAGTATTTGCTGACTCAAATATTGTCATGGGTTATGAGCGCAGACATGTGTGCACACCTTTGGGAAACTGCTAAGAGGATCAGATGACGGTGTTTTAAACAAGGTCAAACTGTATCATATAGGTCGGAACATCTAAATTCATATCAGTGAAGTAGGCCAAGCACAAACAGAACTCCCCAGGCATGTTGGGCCACATTCTGTCATCTGTGAAATAAGAACGACAGGTGTGACTGAAGCAGTCGTAGAAAAAGGGCATGGGAAACTCAGTAAACAGCAGGTGGCCGGGCTGCAAGCATCCAATGCCTTTATGAGTGTCTGAGCATTATTGATACAGGTGCATTTTTTTATAGCCTGCTTTATAGTAGAAATCACAGCTGAAATGACTGCATCATATTTATCTGTGATTACAGCTGGAAGTCATATCAAAGAAAGATCAGAAACTCGGGTGTGCATTATTCATTAGAAGGACACATGGAGATACACAGTGGTCCAATAAGAGGTCACGATAGGAGTTCCAAGGCTAAGGAGACGTTTCTATTGGTAGTGCGGGAAATAAGTGGGTGGGGTTAAGCAAATACTTGAACAAACACAGGCCGAGAGCGTGCAGTAACACGAGCGAAAGAGGATCCCGGGGATCACTGTGGGGAAGCTGTGGACACGAGAACGAATGGACCGACAGACACGGGCGTAGGCCAACAGCAGAAACAAACCCTGTGGCGCCAGGTAGGAAGAATGTCACTGCACTCGGCTTTCATTACAACCTAAATGTGTGCTCAAAGAAACTTTTTAGGTAGCAAAAACGCACGTAAACACGCCAGTAGTTGAGCGCCGGGGGCTCTTGCACTAAAGACGTCTGTGATTCCTGGTGCTCAGTGCTTTCTAGCCTCTACAGAAGTACACTGCAGAAGTTTAGTTCAACTCTTAGATTTGTAAGAGGCAGAAAAACACGCGATCATGGACTTTGTCTGTAGTATCACTAATTATAACAGTGATCTGTTGCAACATTGAAGTGGCATTGAAAGGAGAGAGCACAGTTTCTATAGCCATTTCCAGAGCTTTTGAAAAAACACGTGCAACACTTGAAGCTTTAGACAAATATATGCCACACAATCATCAGCCCTTTTTTTTTTTTTTTTTTTTTTACAATATCTGTT
>VUQG01020204.1:71513-81668 GCA_015106755.1 Etia nguti
ATCTGACTTTTTTATATATATATATATATATATATATATATATATATTTATAGATATATGTATAGTTTTAGAGTTGAGGCGTCTTGGTCTTAACATACATATTAGCAGTGGTTACCGCTAAATCTTAAATAGTTTTAAAATGGTCTTTAAGTGTCCATGCAGAGACATCCAAAAGCAAATAAGCTCGAGCAAATAACTTCCTGCCCCTTCACTGTCAGGTGAGGAGGAGGGGTGTCTGCTGAAGGATATTAAGTTTGGAAGACATTTGCAGGTTTAGGCTGTTAAAAATCACAAGATCCCAACAACTCCACAACAACATTTAAATTTTGTAAAAAATAACGAGGACATTTTAGGACGTTACAAGTGTGATATCCCAAGCCCAGCCTGTGAATGAGTTCAGACGATTGTGGCTGTTGCCACATAGTGATGAAACCAAAGCAAGCAATTCCAAGGAAAAGGTGCTTCGTCGTCCGATTTGAGTACTCAATTGCTCGAGTCCTTCGTCTTGTATTGTTTCATTTGCAGAGGGGTTTTTGACACTCAAACAGTAGCGGGTAGACTTGCTCCACTGCTGTGGCCACATTCTGGACATTTGGTCCTAAGCCATCCAGTGATAGTGTGAAAGCACAAAAACAAATTAGAAGAAACAGGAGATCATCAAAAATATATCCTGACAAAGAAAAACAACAGAACTGGAGTAGAAGCTTTAAAAAAAAAAAAAGATCCTGCCTTGGGTTTCAACTTTAGCCTGATAAACAGCGCACCACACAAAAGGAAGCACAAAAAACAATTTCACTTGAGTAAAATTCTTGGAGGAATTGGGTTATTTACAAACCGCTTTCCTCATTGAAACAAGCTATAAAATACTTTCATTTTAAATGACCTCAATCCCTTAAGCCAATGTGCCTTCTTAGCTGACCATAAAAAAGGGTAAGATTATTAATGTGTCTGTGTGTGTTAAGCCTCGTAAGGAGTGAGATACCTGTAACCGTGAGGCTGCCAGTTGAGAACACTTGTATAGTCGCCTTTAGATTTTTGATCCTGTACGTAGCAGCTGGGTGGAGCTCAGGTTCATAACTGTAAATGGTAAAAAGTTTTTAGTACACATGTACACAGAAAAAGTTATACCTACAGCTTTGTGAGTAACGGACATGATGCATGTTTAGATGCCAGGATATATTCTGTCAGACAGCATGTACAACAGTAATCCAAATCCAACAACTAGAGTACAGACACACACTTCTTCAGCCTGCTTGCTCCACTGTAGTGTCAGATACATGCACTGAATGTGGTGAGTCTTGCTCTAACCACTAGAGGTCCTCCTCCACTAGCAAACATTAAACTTTTATTCCCTATTCACCTTGCACATTATCGCTGCTCATATCAGGACTTAAAATCAAGGTTGTCACTATTTTCTTTCAATATGGTATCACACTATGAAGCTAATTAACCAAAGAAAACAGCATAAAGCAATAAGACTGTGGATAAACGTATGCACACCGTGAAGGACAGTTATAATGACGATGACAATGATAGCTTTGATTTTAATTAGTGTTGCAACAGTTGTGATTTAGCACCACTGCATTACCTGGCAATGGGTCGGTTATTCTTCGTGAAGTCTATAAGACGGATTGCAAATGGCATGGAGCACACTGCCAGCACATTCACAACTTTGAAGGCTGAAAATCTCACCTGAACAGACAGCATAAACATATGAGACACAAAATACATGTATTTATTTCTTTACACTTCTTTTTTTTTTTTTTTTAGGTCCAATAATTAAAGGAGAAATTCAGTTTAGGTTTTATGGCCTTAATGTAGACAAACTGCAGTTTCAGGTAGTTTGAGCTTTGTGACACGGTGCGTTATCCTGCTAGTAACAACCATCAGAAGATGGGGACACTGTGGTCTTATGAGTTGGGACAATACTCAGGTAGGCTGTGGTGTTTAAACAAATAACAGATTGACTGTGTATTTCCATGCAAAACCAGCTGCTTTGATTATTCTTACCTTGAAGCCTAGTTTCTGCAGACAGCGTGCTAACCTGCGAGCACCGAGCTTCGCCTCATCCTCACTTTAAAAATAAAAATTAAAAAAAAAAAAAAAGGAAGAGAAAAGAATGGATAAATGGCAGCATAACTTAGTGAAATGAATGGCTTGGTATGCAAACCACAATCAGAAACTAGCACCTTTTTGAGTAAATGAGTAATACTTACAATCAACCTCTAAACTGGGCTAATACAGATGAGGACAGAATTATTATTCCTGCACATTCTAGTTTACTTGGGCTGCTTATATTATTTGACTTTGCACAGAGAAATAAAATTATTTCACAAAAACTGCCAGGGTTAAAATCATTAGCCTCCCGATGCTAATTTTCAATTGTGTGGATGCTGCTGGATAACAGTCTGGAGTCGTTAATTGTAGTTTTCAGCAAGCCCCACACACGTCTCCTGGGCAATCTCAGCCCACTGTTCTTTGGCAAATCTCTCACGCTCCTTCAGATTTGACGGGCTTCTTACATGGACCTTGGTCTTCAGTTTACTCTATAGATTTTCAAAGATCTGCAAGTCAGGGCTTTGTGCAGGCCAGTCGGTAACGCTCACTTTGGTCTTCTGGAGGTAGTTCTACACGAGGAGTGATGTATGTTTTACGTCGGTGTTGTGTTGGAAGACAAAGCAGCAACCCGGACCCAGTTTTGCTGCTGAATGCTTGAGTTTTTCTTTCAAAATCTTCGCATAGCTTTCTTAGTTATGATTCCTTTCACCTTCCCAGTTCCAGACACAGTGAAGCGTCCCCACAGCATAGTACTCCCACCACCGTGCTTCACTGTGGGGATGGCATTCTTCTTTCTCCAAGTATAAACAGTGTCTCTGAGCTCTAGTGTGATCTCATCTGACCAAAAGATGCGCTTCAAGTATGTATAATCCTTCTCCAGGTTGTCCTTAGCATGCTTCAGTTTGGCCTGAAGATGTCTCTTCCGCAGAAGTAGAGCTTTTTTTAGTCTGCATCCTAGTGAGTGTCTTCTTTGTTACCACAATTCCTGACTTGGCTAAGTCAGTCACTAGTGTCTTTGGAGTTGGTCTTTAGACACATCTCTCATGACTTTTCTTTCCAGAGTGTTTACAATATTTTGCTTCCTACCTTTGCCAGACTTGTATCAGTACTCTGTGGCTCTCTTTAAATTTCTTGATGATGTCCCATGTGATAACTTTGTATATTCATTTCCTGCTTTGTGAGCATAAACAATTCTTTTTCTCAAGTCCAAACCGATTTCTTTGGAGTTTGGCATGATGCTTTCTCAAGTGACAGCTCAAACCCTTGTTGAAATTTTTCCACCGCTGATAAATTGAAACATAATTATACTAATTTAGTATTTAGTTTACACTGTACTTTCAAATTAAATTAAAATTTTTAAATTTCATTCGGGGAACTAGTAATTCAGTTCTCATATCTATGACAGAAATGCTAACTGCATTAGTTGCATATGATGGGGGACGTAGCAGTACAGCCCCAAAAATAAAGTAGCAAGACCTCCGAGGCCAAAAGAAGCAAATAATTTGACATTTAGTTAGGTGGAGATGTGTGAATGCATGCTGCATTACGAGTGTCAGTCTACCTTGTTGCTCCCGTGCAGATGATTTTCCCTGAAGACCAGATTGAAGCAGTTATCATAGGCTTACGAAGCTTCATCAGGACTTTCTGAGGACAAAAAAGAGAAGTCACAATTTCATGTCCCGGTTCAAACTGTTAACATGAATGCAAGCGTTCTCTAGTTTCACCAATAACAATACACTTACCCCTACTTCTGGCTTATAGATGACATTTGTTCCTTCTAAGGCGATGGTGCGGAGGTTGAGGTGACACCGGGTCCGAAAGGTTGCCACCACATTGGTGATAATAATATCAAGTGCCTCATCATTGCTTGAATCCATGGAGAAGTGTGTGGGGCAGCAAGAGGACCACAGAGGTTTTTCTTCTCACTTATTCATCAAAAATGCCACCCCTCACCATTATTGCACCGATGGGAAAGGAGACAAGATGAGCTAAAAAACAAACAAAAAAAGCCCCCAAATGAAGCCATTTTTCAAATATTTCTGATTTGATATTTTTACAAATTTCAAATCAGAAATATTTCAAGGGGCATTGCACTACATGAATGAATATGTATTCATTCATGAATAAAAACATGTATTGCAGTGCCCGCTCTATATCAGTATTTTGCAGATTTATTTTGTGTTTGCTGCATTCATGAGTCCAGTTAGTATGTTAATGTAAGTAAAAAAGCCGTTAAAATGCTAGGAAGATGGGTTATCACCTCAGTTGCACACCACCATCTGATTATCTCCTCGCCCGCAAGGTGTTCTCCTCCACTTGAAAGACTTGACTGTGTCTCAAAGCACGAATCACTCAGATATCTGCAAGAAAATATTAATTTGTCAAATATTATTCTTTTAGCTGAGCGTCCAGCTAATTTCCAAATGCACTGATACAGCCTAACACGTTAGCTACTTTCTACTGCTACTAACAACCAAGAAAGTAACAGGAAAATATGACCCTCGACGTCAATAATTCGTTACTTATAGACATTTTTAATGTATAGTCCGTTGCTTTGTATTATGAATTGCGTTATAGCTCATGCAACTGATAAGCCTGTTTGAGGAAATGTTGCTAGCTAATCGGCAACTAATTCAACAAAACTACAAGCACTGAGTCTGTGTTTGCGCTAATAACTGCACTAATATGGAATTGTAAGCAAAACAAAGAGGTAACGACATTTCGCGACTGCCCAGCTAGCTAATGTTGTGAAGAGGGCTGCCCGTTAGCTAGCAACAAAGAAGAGTACACAGGCAGCAATGAATGAAAAGTTATCAGCTATGCTAACTAGCAGACTAGCTGTCTAAAGCAAGTTAATGGCTGGTGTTTGTATCTTAAGAATCCAGCTACCGCTTTCGCTTTTTCTGTGATGTTATTCCAAAACATAAATAAGGCGGACAATAGTAACATTTGTGGACAAACCCCTTCCTCCGCACGCAAACGAGCAGTAACAAACACGACACCTTCCGCTTCTGTCTTACAAAATAAAGCCGCTGACCGTGTGCGCGTTAAAAAAACGTCAACTTCCGAATACAAATTTCAAAATAAAATAAAAATTAAAGTACTTAAAATGCCTATCCGGTCTTTAAGTGATGACGTGCTGAATCCTGCTTCCGGACCCAAAGTACTCTGCGTTTAATAGAGATTTAAAATGTGACGTCATTTCCGGGGTAAAACCGCAAAAGACAGCCACGAAAAGTCACGGGTATATGCGCCCAAGTGTTGTATGGAAGCAATCAAGTGATGAATAACTGTTTTCCAGTATGTTGTTTTGCAAAAACAAATCAACAATGCAAAATAAAAAAATAACCTTTTTTTATTTTGCATTGTTGATTTGTTTTTCACCGAAGCAGCTAATAAAACATAATGGAATACAATTTTGCCTCTTTCTTGTAGATGTGCTGTATTATCCAAATTATCAGTAGGATGATGTAAACTCATCTAGAATGCAGCAGTCCTGACATGCACATGGAAAGATTACACCAGTACTGAAGTCATTTTATTGGCTTCCAGTTCAATCCAGATTTACCTCTAAAATCCTGCTATTACTTCTTAAACCACTCAGTGACTTTAGCAGTACAAGTCTGACTTTCTCAGTGTCTTTAACTCGACCCCCGACCCCATATTTAGAAAGAATAACACATCTCATCTAAAGTGGATGTGTTACAACTAAAGTGATTTCTCTAACAAAAACATGATCGTTGCATGACTTTTTTCCCCTCTTTGAAAAGCTAAAAAGACATGGTTGTTAGTACATCTTCTGCTCCAGGTGACATGAATGTACTGAACCACTGAAAAAGCTTTAGCAAAGCTCACTTTAACAGCGCATGGAATCACAATCACCTATGAGTTTTTCACATGATCTAGCGCAATTATTCCTACAAAGAAATAAAACATATCACGCATATTTAATATTTCATGACTTCCTACCCACCCTGCAATAGGCTGGTTACAATGCATACAAATGTACTGCCTACCCAGGCAGACTAACAATAAAATCTATATTGGTTTAAAGCTGTTTTGCACTACCTTGTGTAAGGCTGGCTTTTATAAGAAGGGAAATGAGGCAAATTTAATCTTCTACTGCTGTCATTGCTCCTTCTACTGTTATTGTGCCTGAGCTCAAAGCTTAATGCTTTTTAGGTTATTGTTAAACTTTTTTTGAAAGAAGTCTGAGTATTCAAAAGTGTAAAAAAAGGGTTAGTTGCTTATTCCATCAAGCCACATTCTGTGTTCACAAATTGTCTTCCTAATCACGCTCCTCTGCCACAACATTACACTTAATGGGCTTATGTTTAATACCTTTTCCAGACAACAGTGCGCAACCTTTGTCAGTTTTTATAATGTGTCGACATTTAAGACGTGCGGATTAGTGGCATCTCTGAGGATTGCGAGCGAATGTGGTCAGTAAACACTCCACAGGGAATTCTGAACGGGATTACAAAAGCGGACTGAAGTTTGGAAAGTTTATGTTATCAATGAGAGCATTTGCAGTCGCTCCTGTGACTCATGAATGAATTTAGTCAATGGATGCTGAGGTGCCTGCATGCTGTCGCATTCTGTGGGGACTGTGACCTTTAAGCAGGCTGATAATTTATATATCAATATTGTTGGTCTGACGTGAGCTCTTTTTAATTTTTTTTTATATTTTATAAACTTTGCACAATACTGCATAAATGTTAAACTGATAAGAACAACATATCATCTTTATGAGATAATGTTGCCTAAAGCAATCACAGATTTCAAAGTGTCCAAATCTGTGTGTGTGTATGTGCATGTGTGTTTGTTTGTGTGCTTTAGTACCCATTGACTTATGACTTGCTTATGAACACATGTGCATTGTGAGCCGTAGCCCAGCTTCTTCATCTTGGCTCGCTGCAAACACTTCTCCTCCCTGGCCTGCTCCCAAACAAAACAGCAAAATAACTTCTTTATGATTCAGCCTTGTTGTTATTGTTCTTCCTCCCTAGTTACCAAATTGTGTCTTTCCCTCCTCTCATTTAATCATCCCGGTCTTCTCTCAGTGAAATATAGCCTTGTAATTCACATTCATCCCCGTATAAGAGGCTTGTTCAGATGTCCCGAGATGTTTACTATAAAGGTTCAGATTTAGAGCAGGTTAGGAAAGTCAGACCACTCGCATTGTCGTCGTGCATTCGCTTGTGTGTGTTGTGAGACAGCTGACGCAGGGCGCAGGAGTATGTTTACAATTTGTTGGGCCGCATATCACTGGGGCAGCCTCTTCCCAGGGGAACAATGCTCTTACTCTCATTAGGTCAGATGATACGGCATGTAAACCCACAGATGCAAGCACTTAAGGTTTAAGAGATGCAAATATGTCTAAGAATAAATAGACGGTCCATCACTGAAACTGCTTTGTGTGTGCATGTCAAGGAGATAGTTACAAAGGGAAAGTGAAAGATAAATCTCTTTTTTTTATTCCTGGGAATATATATGTTTGTATATATATATTTATATATGTATATGTGTGTGTGTGTGTAAACATCCAAAAGCAAAAAGTAGTATAGCAGGGAGATAGTTGTGCTCAAGCATTTATTATTGGGTGGAAAATATATTTCAGCTAACAAGAGTGAAGGTTGTTTGCGTATCCATAAATTCCCAAGCCCAGAGAGGTCTGTTTTCATGAGAATGCCCGGATGATCTGGACAGTTTTGTATTCTTTCGACTCAGTCACAAAAAGCTCCTGGAAACATCCCAGCAAAAAGTCTCTTCCTGCCTTCTAACGTCTAACAAATTTCTTTGAAAAACTTGACTTCCTTACGTTAGTGTCTTTTGCAGAGGGGGGGAGACCTCACTTTTCCCTGTAAACTGGGAGTGTTTGTTAGGACCCCGGAGTTCTGTTTATGTTGGGTGTGCATCACAGGCCCTTTTCAAAAGGACTTAGAGAGCTTTTAAGAGTGTTTGCAGCAGTGTTGCACAACTGAGATCAGCATTGGTTTGATGGCTTTGTGTGGAATGTTTACAGTAAGAAAAAGGTCTAAGTGATAAGCGCAAAGGGAAAGGAGATGCAACAACAGCAACGCTTAAGTAACATGTGCGTAGGTGAATTTCCACTTTGACGCACGTATACTGTACCTCCGTGCCCGTGTACTGTATGTGTATGCTTGTGAGTAATTGCTTCTGTATGAGACAGAGATGAATAGTGTGCAAGTTTGCTCTGAAGAGGGAATCCAGTACTCTGGTAGTGCTGCTCTGGGGTCTCCCAATGTAAACAGAGACGTGGGAACAACCAGGCCTGTTTATATCAGCTCCACTCTTTACTGGGACCAGTCAGCCAGGCATCAGGGGCACAGCCAACACACTGGTCTCAAGCGCATACACACTCACACAATTTATAGACGCCCTTATGTGAAATATTTGTATACAGGCTTGCTCGGAGAGAGATGTACACAATCCCTGACAAGCCCTAAATGCAGCAGGTGTTGTTGGAATGGATCATGTTTGATAAGTTTTGCATGACTAACAACAGGAATGTAAAAGTCGTTTTATTTGCTTTAAGGCTGATGTTTTCTACAGACACAATACTGCATCTTTTTATACTCTTCTTTAGAGTTCATATAAGGAGGAGCTTATTTTTTTAACACTAAACAGTTGCAAATGTGTCAGCTGACCCCACTTCCCCTCTCTGTTCCTTCACCTAAATAATTGAGGAGAATTGTAGAGCAAAAAGAGTCAGACAGAGCAAACTTTTACTGTCGATCAGACAGGAAAAGAAAAAAAAAAGGAGGGGGGGAAGTAAAAATCTTCTCTCCCTCTCATCACAACTCCAGAGGTGAGCTCGAGCTCAGACAGACAATCAGCCCAACACTCATCATGTCAGATTTACAGCTGTAACATTAACACACCTGCAAAAATGTTACAGAGTCAGCCATGTTTAGACTAGTTTTGGAAAGGATGACATTGCCATGAGCATTATCTGATGCAAGCCCACTCCTCAGAGAAAGCACCTGCTATTTTCGGATCAGAAGGGGAACAATGCTGCAGCTGGTTAGGAATGAAATCCAAGTTTCTGAAGTAAAAAAAGAAGTCAGGCATAGCAGTTTGACAGTTCTTGCCTTGCCCTTGTTTTCACATCATTAGCATGCAAATTGTGGTAACGATTTTTTCCCCCCTTAACTGTTTATCCAACTTAGGTTTGCAGGAGGCCAAAGCCTGTATGGAAGCTGATTTATAGTAGAGCGAAAAACGGAGAACACTTTAGACAGGTCACCCATCCATCACAGCCTGCCGTCAGCGGTGCAACATGAGAAATCAAGCGTAGCGTTAGCTGGAAACCTAAGCTCAGCCGCAAATTGCAGCAGATCAGCTGATCTCAGCTCTAGCATGCATGAGCTGATGGCTCAGCTGGCACACATCTAAGTAACCAAGTAGCACGTAAGTGACACTGTTTAAGCTGCTTCAGCCTGCCTGGAGTTGCTGTGCATCAACGACCTGTGTTCGCCTGTCTCTTCCTTTCATTTGTGTCATTGATGTCTAGCGCTCTGTTCACTGCTAGGGTCATCCAATCTCCAGCTTTCAATAGATGCTATTAGATGGGTGGGGAAGCATGCTATTCTAGCATTATGTTTCCTGTGTATCCAAGTGAAATGGCAAAGGTTCTCCCCAGACAGACTGATACCTCCAAATGTCGATAACTAAGATATAAACACCAACTTTCTTTTCATCTGCACATAAGATATTTCAAACATGCGTATACTGGTTGAGTAATTAATTATGTGCAAAATATGCCTAGTATTTTTTACAACAAACATCACAGACACTAATATGTTTACTAATTTCAGCTGCTCCTTATTCGCATGGGGTCAGATTTATGCTGGACGCCCTTCCTGACTCAACCTTTGAGGGATTTGTGTTTCCTCCCAGAATCAAACCAGGGATCTTTCACTTGTTAGGCACCAAACTGTGGAGCCAGGCCTGTTTCATACATTTATATATATGCATAAAAGTGTAATATGTGTAGGAAATGTCAGTTTAAACAGATCCAAACTATAGATTATTGACGGTAAGACCTTTCATTTTAAAAAGGGATTGGCTCAT
>VUQG01020204.1:102158-113964 GCA_015106755.1 Etia nguti
TGGGAAGACGGTACAAATATGTCCACCGGGTCTCTCAGCGATGTCGACGACGAGCTCCTGGACGGCATCCTAAAGTTTGGTTCCTCCGGTAAAGATTCCAACGAGAGCACGGAGGAGAGCTCAAACTGCGAGAGCTCATGCGCAAACGAGGAACGGAGAGAAAAGCCCGGCAAAAAACGGAAGACAACGTCCAGGAAAACGGCGCCCAAGGGTGTGGCACAACAGGAGGGCAAGCAGGTGCAGAGGAACGCGGCCAACGCCCGGGAAAGAGCCAGGATGAGAGTCCTCTCCAAAGCCTTCTCCCGGCTGAAGACCTCCTTACCATGGGTACCACCGGATACCAAGCTCTCCAAACTGGACACACTGCGCCTGGCGTCTAGCTACATAGCGCACCTCCGACAGATACTGGCCAACGACAAATACGAAAATGGATATATCCACCCTGTTAACCTGGTGAGACTGGGCTTAAGGGGCTTATACTTTTTTGCTCCCCCAATTTCCACACTTCCAATTTGGAGTTTTAATATAATAATGCAGTCAAATACCTGAATCATTTTTAATAAAAATCCAATGTTGTTTCGTTATTTTAACGTGGCCTGCAAAGGCCAAATTATAGGCCTCAATTACTCAAGCAAAGTGACAAACGAGGGTGATCGCTCAGCCAGGCAGGTGCATGAAGGAGGTAAAAAAACAAACAAACAGCCAGCCTCATGCAAGCCTAATAAACACCCGACAGTTTACAATCACTGTAGGCTGCAGACCAAGAAGTGCAATTGGAAATAATTTCATCGTTAGGCAGTCAATACCGGCAGTGATTTGTTTGGGAGACAGGTGAAATTAATGTTGCAATTATTTAATTTTTTAAAATAACCTTTTGGTGTAATTTGGAAAAAAACGGATTGCAATTCCAAATTATTTATTAAACGCTAGAACTGAACTTAATTAAATATGAATATTGGAGCCAGAAAACGTTAAATAAATGATCCACGTTATAGCTTTATATTGTGGCCTTTGTGACTAAATTTTTTTGTTTTAGTGACACCCAAGCGCACTAAGTGAGAGCGTTTGCTCCAAATGAATGATGTTTTTATTATGTTTACCTAATGGGTTCAGGTGATTCCACGCATACTGGCTTTGAATTTATGCTTGATTTAGTCTAGACTCTTTGATTGTGAATAACGTGCACGCTCTAACTGGTTGCGTTTTCCTCCGCAGACGTGGCCTTTCATGGTTGCAGGTAAACCGGAGAACGATTTGAAGGAGATGCTGAACTCAACGAGGTTGTGCGGAACTACGGCGTCTTGATGCAGCTCAGTGGCAACAGCTCATTGCCTTTTTAAAGGAACAATGAAGAAAAAAAAAATTCCTATAGTGACTGAAATGCAAGTCTCATCTCCGCAGACTTTGAGTGGGAATAACGGGAGGGCATCCCACTCTCCTTCGTTCCCGTAAAGAAAAAAAATCGTTTATTTAAATGCATTGTCATCTTTTATCTTTGCTGGTTCAAAGATAAACTTTGTACTTTAAACTGCTTTTTTTTCGGGGGGGGTTGTTTTGTTTGTTTTTTTTACAAAAAATAATAATTTGCAGATGCATTTTTACTGATGCGGGCCTGTGTTTTGCGATTGTTTTATGATGGATGGATGATTTGATGGATGGCTGGATAAGGCACATGAAAACTGCTCAAATTGTTGTACAGATTACATGAAGTATATGAAATATATTTGTACCACTTTTACACTCTGTGTAATTAATCCTTATTCTTTTTTTCTTGTGTGGGCCAATAGTTTGACCTGGCAACCCTTCTTATCGCTCCATTCCTTCAGAATAGCAGACCCTGCGCACCAACAAAGCGTAGGTACAGATAGCCCGAGTCTCCCTCTGTTGTGTCTGAAAGATAACAGTGGACAAAGCTGTCGTTACATAAACAAACTTTTGCCTTGGTAGATTATGTGGGCGCTATAAAGGAGTTACTCTTCCTGTGGCGTAAACAGGCCAAATCACGTTTATCTCGTTGCTAACTTCGCTGATAGGGTAAATGCAGGAAAGGGTAAATAAACCGGGTGCCAGTGTGAGATGTAGCATTGTTGTTACTGACTTTTGCTTTTTAAAATTTATTTTAACCTAACTGTCAGAGCTGTTTAATAACAATTTATTATTTTATTTATGAAGCTACACCGCTAAAATATGACCAGCCATCGTCGTTTTTCGTTAGCTTAATTGCATTTAGTCTTATCAACTCTCGCGGATGCGGTGATTGAATTGACTAATTAGCATTCGGCCAATCAGAAAGGAGTCGCTGGAGACCAGCGGACGCTGGAGGGTTTTTTTCCCCCTTTTTTGTTAGACGTAGAAAACCTGCTTTAATCCCGCCCAGACCAGTTGTTTTAATTTGCTCGGGTTATGACCGCTGTGTTTACATCACGTCGACAGTTATTTATGCGCTCTGACACAAGGCCTCTCCCCCTCTGTCTCTCTCACTTTTCTCACTGCGGTTTATTGGGAATGAAAAAAAAGAGCGCAAAAAAGAGAAAGGGGTCACTAGTTTTCACTTATTGCTTTAAAACAACAGCCTAAACACCTAGGCTATAACCTAAATGACCTCTGGAGGTCAAGTACTCTTGAGTCATTTTCTATATCACAAATAACATGTAGTTTTCATATTTTTAGAAATTTAGAGAATTTGTAGGCTATTTAGAGAAGTACCTAGGCTTACATTATTAGGCTGGTACATACATATATATATGTATATGTTTTCCATAATATCATTTAAAGTTGTTTTGCCTATACCTAGGATAATTACAGGCCTATTTTACATCCATATCTTTTATCTTTTATGATATAGCTACATTGTTGTAGATTCAGCCATTCAATAGAAGAAGATTGGTCACTAATGGAAGAACATCCTATGGCAAAACTGAGAAATGCTGAGAACATAGCTGCTTTTTAAAAATTTATTTATTTACTTATTTATTTATGTCTCCAGAGCACTACGAGAATCAGCCAGTGAGCTCATAATGTCTCACCAGAGCCTTTCAGTGAAATGCCATCTAACTCTAATCTGAGCTCTTCTGTTTTTAAATTGACATTTCCATTTAAAAACTCTCAAACTGATGTGGTCAGTTTGAGAGTTTTATTAAGAAAAGAATAAGATAAGAATCTGAATAAAGGGAGCAAAAGAGCAAGGCAAAAAACATGAAGTCAATCAAATAAGTCATTTTTTTAGTATTTTTGCTCATCTTTTTTATGTGTGAATTTGGAAAATAATAATTTTATAAAATATTGCTAACTGAAGCTTCTATTAACCCCTGTGTGTATTCTCAGTTTTCTTGATTTTTACAATATCGTCTTTAATGAGGACTTCCCATTTTAAACTAGCAGCAGGGATGTAGGTGACTTTAATCACACACACTTGTTAATTACATTAAAAAAAGAGGAAGAAGAAAAATAAGAACAGTAACAAGTAACCTTTAACAGGAACAATAAGATTAAGTGCAGCAGTAATAAAAGAGTCCCACCGACATCTCTTAAAGGACCCTCACCTAATACATCAGCAGGAGCACGGCGGGGGCCTCGCCACCACCCCAAAGGGACCACCATGGAGAAAATAAACTTGGCTGCCTCTCTCCTGGCTCCAGCTGCAGGGAGAGAGCGGGAGAGGAGGAGAGATAGAGGAGGGAGAGAGGGAGGGAACTGTATGAGAGCAGGGCTGGGATTCCCATACTTGTTAATTGTTTTGTTGGATGGCTGCCCAAAATTGTGGTGTGGAAAAGGTCCACACACTGAGGGGAGGAAACAAAAAATCACATTTTGTTCCAGCTGATCCCATCATGTTTCACATCTGCATGACCCTTGTTTTTCTTTGAAAACTTGATCTCGGCTTTGCTGTACGTCACTACTGTACGATAGCATAAGCTGATGTTGTATTTTACTCCCTAGAACCTCTCTAAGGACTGATGCACTGACCAGCCCATCTACAAACCACATACTCTCGACAGAAAACAACAGCATTTAACCCAGTGACTCACATCACCTTGTGCTTTCTATTGGTCCAGGCCTATCCATAATGCCGTCTCTGGATACTGCATGTGTCATGCATGAAGTATCTACAGACTGCCATCTCCTGGACAAAATTTAAGTGAGGCCAAAACCTGCAAGCTCGTTTATTATAGTGACTTTTAAATTCACTTCAAAACATTGTACTTTTCGACATCTACTTGTTGGATAATCCACAGTTAAAATGTCTGCACATATGCACAGATTTGATAAATACTCAGATTATTAAGGAGACTATCAGGTTTAGCACATGGCAAGCATTTGAGACCAACTTTACAAATTAAAGAAAATATTTCAGGAAAACTATGATTTAAAATAAGTACGTATTTTAGTTTTAATTGTTCTATATTTTATTGGATTTTTTTAAATCGCATTTGATTGACATGATATATTAAAAATGTAATGTTCACCACAGATTAGATGATCCTTCATGCTGAACCAAATGTGACACAACCCAAACCTTTATTATTATTATTATTATTATTATTATTATTATTATTATTATTATTATTATTATTATTATTGTTATTTTTATTATGATTATTATGATTATTATTATTATGGCCCCGTACGGGCCATATACTTAGGGGCAGGGATAGCTCAGTAGGTAAAAGCGGTTGCCCAATGATCGGAAGGTCGGGGGGTTCGAATCCACTGAACGGCTACCCTGAGGTACCCCTGAGCAAGGTACTGCCCCCACACACTGCTCCCTGGGCGCTGCACTGGTGGCTGCCCACTGCTTCACTGAGTGAATGTGTTAAATGCAGAGAGGAATTTCCCCACGGGGATCAATAAAGTATACATCATTATTATTATTATTATTATTATTATTATTATCTTATTCATTTCTTATTCTGTCTAACCAGATGAGGTCATGGAGGAGTCACCATCGCACACAAGAGAGGGCTGATATGATGTAATCGCATCCCCACCTTGAACCCATCTGTCACTCCTGCCGCACACGCTTCCCCTTCAGCTCACCTAATACGTCTCTCAGCATGTTGTTTAATGAATTAGGGAGTTGTCAGGGTCTCTCTTATAAATCCCATATAAGGTGGATTGTGGGGTTTGTGATGTGCTTATTTCTTACTGATTATCTATTTCTGATAACTATTCTGTCATAAGATAAGATAAGATAAGATAAGATAAGATAAGATAAGATAAGATAAGATAAGATAAGATAAGATAAGACTTTATTGATCACACGGCGGGGAAATTTGTCCGTTACCACAGCTCAGGTACACCAAGAATATAAAGTCAAGAAATACATAATAAATAAGATAATACACTATATACAATGGTAGCTGAGGTTCTATGTACACGCATACACAGTATGTGTTATGGATAGAGGATTGTGGAAATATGCAAGTAATAAATTGAACTATTCTACTACTACTATTACTATGTAAGTAATAGATTTCTATAAGTAGACATGCACACACACATGTACACACTAAATATATATATATATATATATATATATATATACACACACATACACATATACTTGAACACGTCCATACATATATAAGGTGTATTGTGCATGAAGTGGTGACCGTGGATGTCCAATGGATGTCCACAGTGTCCAAGTGACTCATGACATCATGATTGAGGAGTTATAGAGTCTACCTGCTGTCGGGATGAATGATCTGCGAAAGTGCTCCTTCTTGCAGCAAGGGTGTCTCCGTCTCTGACGAAAGGAGCTGCTCAGCACACTCACAGACTCATGCAGAAGGTGATGTGGGTTGTTCATGATGGATGTCAGCTTTACTAACATCCTCCTCTAGCCCACCACCTCCACAAACTCCAGAGGACATCCCAGCACAGAGCTAGACCTCCGCACCAGTTTGTTAATCCTGCTACTGTCCCTGTCTGTGCATCTGCTCCCCCAGCGGGCCACTGCGTAGAAAAAGGCAGATGCTACCACAGTGTCATAGAATGTCCTTAACAGAGTCCTGCAGACTCCGAAGGACCTCAGTATCCTTAGCAGGTGGAGTCGACTCTGGCCCTTCTTATACAGGACGTCTGTATTTGTATTGTATTCTTAGCTCTGGACCTTTAAGTCAGTGGCATCACTGAAAGAAGAATGTTGGTTCCAAGCAAACAGCCTTTGTCATTCTCTTCATATCTTATACCCAGGAAGTCAAAACTTCCCGCGGTTACTTTGTTTTTGTTTGGTTTTTTTAATGCATATTCTTCAGAAGTCTTACCATCAAAAACTAAATCTTACTTAATTAAAGGCAAAGAATAATTATCATAAAGTAGCAAGATAAATGAAATCCTGATATGTTTAGACTCATATAAGAACTTTACATGCTTTATACAACATCAGCAGGTCCCTCCAAAGAGTCAGATGATAATTATATGACAACTTGGGAAGGAATGAGGTAAATGTTAAATTTAATTAGTGTAGAAAAAAGCTTCTTTAGCTCAAATCATTTAAACATTGTGTGAAAAGAGCAGCCAAAAGTGTCTTTTTGGTGAAATATTACATAATTCTACATATTAGTGCAGTGAATAGCTCTTTAAATAAAAAAAAAAAGGGCACAGGTTTTTGATACAAGATTAGCAGAGGAATGAATGAATGAATATAAACCCCATTCACTGTTAAATTCTTTTAAAGCTCACTTGTGCTGTAGTTTTAAAAGGAGAAAATGTGTCTGTCATGCCTGCAGCATCTTTTTTATACCAGGAGATGGCAGCAGAGGAGTCTACTTAACAAAAAGTACTATTGAGAAAGGAACTAAGGGCACAATTAAAGGACGGCGTTTACAAAAACTATAAAGATGGTAACGTAGAGCAGTAACTAAATGGAGCACAGTAAGCTGGACGAGCTAAAGCTAAGGTAGTTATTGAGCTTTATTTATGAGGACCCTCTCACTGGGATCTAAACGCATACCTCGGAAGTTAACATATAGGTCTGCTAATGTCCTGTAGGTGCCACTGATGGCCATCCATTTCCATACAACAGGCAGTAGTGACTGTGCTAGCTGTCTGTAGTAACTGCAGTCACCTGAATAGCACTGTAGTAGACAGCATCTAGTAGTTCAATGGCAGCGATATCACACAATGTCTTGCATGATCTTATTATTATGGTGGATAATGAATATGTGTTGTTGTTTTGTTTTCAAATAAGAAACAAGCCCTCATTTAGCGCAAGAATCTCATTTGAATTTAATTATTCAAAATTGGAAATTAAGAGAAAGAAGAAGAAGTTTGGTAGGACAATCTGCTTTTCAGTTCTGTATCAATTAGATGTCAGTTTAGCACACAAGCACATTAATTTGTTAATGTTCACGACGTGTAAGGCAATATTTGAGTAAATGTTTTAGTGGAAGATTTGCTGTCTGCTTCTTCGTATTAGATCGGTTACAGTAAGTGCAAACGAGCTGCTTTAAATTATGCACATAAAGCTCAATGCTCAACTTGCATTGTAAAAAAAAAAATTGCCACATATCCTAACATGATTAAGGCAGGGCAACAGCTGGTAGTGGTGTCAATTTGTATCAGCTGACATCACTGCCTGAGCAGACTGGCACAGCAACCACCAGAATAGAGGAGATGCCAAAGATAGCTGGGGCCTGCCCAGATCAGACTCATGCTCATGTTTATTGGTGTGTGTGTGTGTGTGTGTGTCACTGTTGGCATCACTTTGTGATTATTAATAAGGGCACAGCAGGTGCCTGCCATCAGACTTCTGTCCTTTACGTCAGTGGTGTCATCTATGGAGTCAACAGCACGTCTTCATCCCTGAAATTGTTGATATCATGGAAAACTTTTTTAGATTGACAGAACTTCTTAAATAGTAAATGCATTCAAATCAAAGCAAGTATTTATTACGTATCACCTTTGCCATTATGTGCTTCAGGTTCTATATCGTATTTGTTTCGAGATATGTGTGACATTTCTGCATAGAAGAAGAAACAGTGAATCTAATGAGACATGAAAAGCTAAAACAATTAGTTGATTTCACAGTTAGACAGTTGACCAAAAAATTGGCGACTACACTCACCAGCCACTTCACTGGTTACACTTTGCTCATACCCAGTTGGACAACTCTTCACTGTATAGATTTAATAAGGTGCTGGAAACAGATCAGAGATCAGAGATTTCGCTCTATTGGATTGAGATCTGGTGACTGTGGAGACTATTTGAGTACAGCGAACTCAGTGTCATATTCAAGCAACTAGTTTGAGATGCTTTGAGCTTTGTGAAACTGCGTGTGGAAGTAACCCTCAGAAGATGGGTGCACTGTAGTCATAAAGGGGTGGACATGGCCAGCAACAAATGAATTAAATTTTCAATTCAATTTTTTTTTATATAGCACCACATTACAACAATAGTTACTTATACTGTGTTAGTTGTAAGTTGTAAGTGAGCTAAGAAAATACCCGTCACACTATTAACACCAGCCTAAACTGTTGACACAAGGCAGAATGGATCCATGCTTTCATGTTGTTTTTGCCAAATTCTGAATCTACCATTTGAATGTTACATCAGAAATTGCGACTCCTCAGACCAGGCAATATTTTTCAGTCCTCTAGTGCACAATTTTGGTCTGCTTGTGTGAATTGTAGCCACAGTTGCCTGTTCTTAGCTGTGGTCTTCTGCTGCTGTAGCCCATTAGCTAGAGATTCTATTCTATATCTCTTAACACACAACATGTTGAATATTGAAGAAGATGAGCTACATCAGAATAGGAAACTGAGGCTGTCATACGGTCTCACTAAAACTGGACTGTAGAAGATTGGAAAAACCTTTCCTTGTCTGATGAGTCTCAGTTTCTCTTGCAACATTCAGAGGGTATGGTCAGAATTCACAGATTTTTCAGTAAGGCCACTTAAGCGTGACTTTCCTCAGACACCTTCAGAGATGGCTAGAACAAGATCCATCCAGCCTGGGTGCTTTCAACCATCCCCATCCTCCAACAGAGCACAGTTGTAAAATAATAAATTTCTTGGTGAAACCAAAACATAAGCTCAAGTAGATGCTTGTGTCTTCATCCTTGAGATACTTGCTGAAGGCACGGATTTATGTAGCCTCACATTCAGCAGACTGTGAAGGAATTCGAGCTAAACATGGTGGTTGTCAGCTCGCCCTTTGGTGATTATGTTACAGCAATTAAAAATCGCTATTATATATGCACCAGCCTGCAACTGGAGGCCTTAGTTTTACAGTGTAGAAGACAAATAAATGATTATTATTACTATTATTTAATTTTCACCTTTGCTGCAACCTCCTTGAAATTTAAAGAACATAAGTTTGACTTCACTTCGACGTAGCTGGCTGCTGGGCCTGCGCGGACAAGCATTTTGATCATTTCAAACATTGAAATGCAAAGTTTGTGAAGTGCTGCATTGTAATTGGATGTTTTAGGGCTTAGGGAGTTTTGATAGTCAAATGCATTCTGGGATCAAAGAGCAAGAAAAGGGTAAAAAAGGTCACTCTAACACACACACCCATACACACAGGAACACACATCCGTGCCGTTAGAGCAGTGTTAGTAGAAGGAAGGGGCGCCTGACTAAATGATGTTTTCCCAGGTGGGCACAATTACCTGTGTGTGGAGTGTGTGCATGTGTGTGCATACACACAGTCCTCTGTATGTGGGTGTCTGTGTGTGCATAAGAGTTATCCACATGTTGTTTTTAGAGGATTCAGGTCTATTACAATTAGGAAGACATGAATCAAAGCCTGACTCGCGCAGTTCTCCGCAGCACACTTGCAGGTACGGATCAGACGTTTTAACAGCAACGAGTCGAGCGGATGCTTTTCTTATTATTAGCACTTAGAATAATATCGTGCAGACAACTGTGATACCTAAGCAATGTCCTGAGTTTATTTAACAAGCGGCCATTCATTCTGCGTCAGAGCAGAGCACTCACAAAGTCGGAGTGAGGATAATGATGGGTCACCGCATAGGGGAGCACAACACAGGCTCTCACTGTTGACTCACGGAGTTTATGAGAAGCTGTGGCTAATCCTCACTGAGCGTGCATGTGTATGCCAGTATGTTGGTGCGGCGGCATACGGCATGTGCAGGATATCAGTGACACAAACACCTGCTTTCGTGCTTATCAAATTGGCTGTGATTGCATACGAGTACATGTGTACTATGTGTGGCCTCGCGTGCGTGTGTGAGTATGTATGTGTGTGTGTGTGCACATTTGAACAAGCAAACTTGTGTCTCATTAGAAGCTGAAATCACTCACAGGTGACTTTGTTTATTTGATCTCATCTACACCTAGGCCTCTTCTCACATGGACGTCTGACCAAGTCTCACAGAAAGAGGAAAATCTCCCTCTCCTATTAATTACAAACAACATTCCTAAGATTGCAGGGAAAACCCAGAAGAAGAGGAAAGAGGAAGAAAGAACAGATTTATCGAGTCTGTGACCGGCCCCGATGGCTTTAACAACGAGCCGTTTTTATCCACACTCCACCAAAAAAGGGAACACCTCGCAATGCCGAGCACACATGGGCTCAATTATCGTCCCGTGAAAAGTGAAAGTCGGCAATAAGGAAAATATTCCTCTAATCTGGGGTCTTCCTCATGCTGGGTGTGAAGGAAATTTAGGGGGTCCCCTGTTTTAATTGGGTCCAGATTCGACCACCCTATTGAAACAGGCCCAGGACAGTTTTTTTTTAGTGGGCTTATTTTGTTGGAAGGGGGGGGGACTATTTTGCTTGTACGTGAATAAATGTCTGATTTTGTCGAAGGCGTTTTCGGAAAGCCAGGGTGGACTGCCCGAGTGTTATAGGAAGCAGATGGACAGGACTAAGGAAAGAAAACAGAGAGTCCCTTAAGAGAGGCACAGTAAGGCTCACAGTAAGATATAGAAAGAGTTAGCATGACAGATGACAGCAAGCAATGTGAACATGAGAAAATGGCCTCAAGATACTCCTCAAAATGTGTGCATGTATGACTTATACTAGAGTACACAGAACATTCAAATCTGATTGCTTACTGTCTTAATGAGTTTACCACGCCAAGCCACAAGTTTGGGGAAAAACCCTTCAAATCCATGGACTCTCACTGATTCACACATAGTCACGTACACACTGACAGCTTAGTGACGCAACTCACACCTGAATATCATCGGCACTGACAGCTGAGAGACATCCCTGAGGGAAGAAAAGTCAAACAAAAAACAAAAACACCCCACTATTGTTCACATAAGCAGGAAAGAGGACATTTAATTCACTCTCATCTTTATTTTCATCTTAACACATAACATATTCTAAAGAACCCCAAAGTGGTGTCATGTATGCCAGGTAGAAAGCTTTACTTTCTTATTTTGGTAAAATCTAAAGATAAAATAATGACACCGCTCTGAAATACTCACAGATTCTACCAGAAAGATGATGTAGATGGCCTTAGTTCTTCTCACTACTCTCCAGACTCAGAACGCATTCGCTTTTCCTGCATTTCCTTTACATTGGTCTCTTTTTCTCTTGTTTAACCAAATGCTGTCACCATTTAAAATTGGGTCCCTTGGCATTAAAATAAATCAGTTTCAAAGATATTGCCATGCTAAATAGGACCTGTTCAGTAGCAATAATCTTTTCACTTTGATGAGCTTGTATAGGAAAATTTGCATAAAGTAAGCTACGTATACAGCCCTGGCCTTTGATTTAAAAATGAGTGAGAGTAAAAGAAACTATTGCTGTACTGCACCGTCCACTTGAACATTGTCTCCTCAGTTGGACCTGCACAAAAGCAGAGCAGTTTGCACACACTATAGTCCAA
>VUQG01020205.1:0-11134 GCA_015106755.1 Etia nguti
TAAAAAATATAAGGTGATAGTATTGTTTTTACGTACCGTTTATGATGTTCATGTTATAAAGAACGATGTTAGCCTCGCTGATCAGTAGAAAATGGCAAAAATGCCACCCCAGTATTACTACAGGCATTTCTAAGAATATAATAACCAAGCTGTTATAAAGTATAATCAATTATTAACCGTATATTTTTCAGGCTGTCTTCAGGTGGATCCATGGTCATTTTCAAGTTTTATGGCTGCAAAAATTTTAAATGATTACATCTTAGAAATAGACGGTCATATGATTGTTGGGTTTTTCTCTGTATGTATAATATAAAGCGCCTTGAGGTGGCTGTTGTTGTGATTTAGCACTGTATAAATAAAACTGAATTGAATTGAATTAGAAACCACAAGAATTTCCTCAATTCACTGGTGCACCAGGAGATTTCCAAAAATTCATAAAAAATATAAATCAACTTGTTTTCTACAAACACCACCATTTTATTATTTAACATGTTCTCATTAATAAAAGAAAATTTGAAATTATTATCTTCCACAATCACAGTAGAATCCCATTCACTGTGTATAGGGACGTATTTGAAAATCCATAAAACATTTTGCAAATGAACAGGGTACTTCTGTGATTATTTTACATTTTGGTCAACATCTCTAGTAAGGGACGAGCTGAAAGGTCAAAGGTCTCTCTCTTACTTTCAGTGCTGCCAAATGTGAATTTAACTCATCATGACACTTGTTTTGCCCTACTGTGTCTCTGTGTCCAGATTCTGTAAAATACATGCATTTCTATTAGAAATCATACTAGACTCACCCCAGTACCAAGAAAAAATGTGTTATATTTATCCTATATTTTTATATTCTTATATTTTTCAGAGTCTGAGAACTAGTCATATTACCTGACTTCTGTGACGAAACAGGCTAATGTGACGATAATAAAATAAAATTAAAAGCACTATGAATTATTTGACATTTTAGTCTCTAAAACTAAAAGCTTGACAATGAAAACAAATGACCGGAACAGAAAACATTTTAGAATAGAGGCTTCAAATTTAATCCTATTACTAAAAATACTATATTATCAGGAGCTATGGGTGTGACTACAGATACTCCTGTCGTTGCTTTTGGTCCTCATTTGATGTTGGCTGGCTTTTGTTCTATTCTCTAATATTTTCTATTTTGCACATTTTTCTTTGCAGGTAAGCTTTTACTGTATTGTCAGCGTGTTTAATATCATTGTCTTTATTTTCACAATTACAAGCTTTCTGTATGGTGGGTCTATTTCTTAAGGACATGAATTTCAGATACTGTTCATCTGCTATAGTTTCTTATAGGCCTGCCACTTTTTCCTTTGTCCTCCACTTGTCTTGAAGGACAACTTTTTTAAAGAAACACTGCACAACATGATGAGTTTTCAGCTATTAGCTTGTAAATCCATGTAAAACTACAAAGACTGTGAATACATCATCATCTACAGTACATAATTTCATTAAAAGATTCAGAGAAACTAGAGGCTGACATTTTAGACTTGCTTGATCTTCAGGCCCTCAGGCAGCACTGCAATACAAACAGGCAAGATTCTGTCATGGAAACCACTCCATGGTCTCAGGAACACTTCCATTGTCTTCACTTCACATTGTCTGTGAACAAAGTTCGCTGTACAACTTACAAATGCAGGATAAAATTGTATAATGCAAAGAAGAAGCCATAGATGAATATGATCCAGAAATGTCTCCACCTTCTCTGTGAGGCTGAAGTTGAAAACTGTTCTGTGGTAATTTGTAGTTGTTTTCGGAAAAAAAAAGCAGACTTACAAAAGCAAAGACAGAAATATCTATAGCATATGTAGCCCTTAAAGTAGCCACACCATTGGAAATAATAATATTACAATAATAATGATAGTATTTTCAGTAATACGATCAAATTTGGTGCCTCTATTTGGAAGAATTTTGTGTTCCAGTCATTTATTTTTATTGTCGTGATTTTAGTTAAAGACAGTATTTTTGACACAGTGCTATAGTGCTTTTATTATTGTCATACTAAATGCTTTTGTCCCAGAAGTCAGGTAATATGACAAATTCTCAAATTTGGACAAATATAAGAACACATAGTTGACAAACATGACACTCAAAATGACATTTGTGTGTAGTATACTAATAAGACAAATAGAGAAGAGGAGGGAAAAAGCAGCAATGCTGGCACCTTTGGGAAGAACTGAAACTTCGATTGGTCATTTAGCAGTGATTTCCTTATCTGTTGATCTTTAATCTGATGTTATCATGGCAGTTTAACCTGGTAAGAAGTAAACCATCTTCCTTACGTGGTTAACCCAAGGTTTGTCCAAATGTCATGGATAAGCCAAAATCCTGCTCTGTAGTATATGGCTCTGGTGTGTCATTTATAAACTAAAGCATTAATTTCAGTTTATGCCAACATTAACTGTGTGTCTATCATGTCCAGTAGTTCTTTGTTGTCTTAATGCCTCTCTCATATGTCCATCATGACGCTGAAAAACAAAGATTTTCTAAATTAAGGGGTAAAATTGCTCATACTGGAGATTTCAAAACCTTTTTCTTTTGAAATGTGCATGCAAGTATCTAACCTGTCTTTTTTTTCAGCAGTTCAGGTTGTTGGTGTAATGATGTTGGGTAAAATTCACTTTGTGCCCACTAATACCAAATGATGGCTGCTTCCAGCAGGGTAAAGTGCGCCACATAGAGCACCTTTGGGAAGTGATTTGGTGTTTTTGTTTTGTTCTTTAATTTTGTTCTTTAGTTTTTTTAATTATTTTCTCGCAGGTATAGGTGGATGGCAGGCTGGAAGAGACACAGCGTAGCTCCATTATATTATTTTTCAACAATGTGCCTCATACAGTATAAAACAGCCTCTTTAAATTTATTTATACTCATACTACACTGAAAGAGCTGCAAAAGCACAACAGTAATCCAGCTGTTAAACATGTAATTAAAATTGAAAAAAATATTTAAGAATGAATCTGTTTCAATATAGTCCAGTATAAAGTATAAGAAAAGTAAAGTATATGAACAAATCACTTACTAGACGCCCCAAAAATACTTTACGAAGAAAGGGCATTGTATCAGAATTACATACATCTTGTAATCACAGTTCACATTATAAGACATTTGGGACAGTAATTTGGAAATGTGAGCAGAAATCCATACTAACATCATGAATACGCACCTCAGACTATAAATGGTTCATGTGAACAAATGTCACACGCTAAATTAAGTCTTTTTAATCAAAATATACCAGGGATGTGTATGTGATAAAATGAATACCAAGTCATTTGAGAAAAGAATTTAAAAAGAAATTTGAGTAGCTGAACTTAGGCTGTAGCACCAAGTTTAACTTTGCTTCACATATTGGAAGTTTAACAGAAAGAAAAGGAAAAGAAAAACACAAGCAACTAATTTAGCAACGCAAGAATTAAAAAAATAAAATAAAAATTAAGAACTCAGTCACACAGGCCTACAGACTGCTCGACAACCCCTGGCACCCAGCGATCGCAGTATTCCCCAACCAGTCTGGGGGTGGTTGCTGGAGGGTGCTGGCAGTGGCTAGTTAGATTTGTCACAAAGAGGTATAAGCCTTGTATGAGGCTTGATTATGCTTTTTGGCTCTGCAAGTTTACTAGGCCCCACTTGGTTCCAAGTGACATATCTTTTGTCATCAGATGGTGAGCGTGGACTTCAAAGAAGTATAACCGAAATGACAACTCAGCCATGATGTCTTGAGCTGTCCATCGCCACAACATAGGCTTTAGACTCTGACGGAGACAATGACTGAATATTTATTCCTGTTATACAGTCTGCTGCCTGGAGCGCATGCGCAGTTAGTGCATTATAATGTAAATTCTCCACAGACGAGTCTGTGTGGTCACAAAAAATCTGGTAAGTGCCCAGATGTCTTCTTGGCCCCCCATCTGATGCTGATGAAATTTACAGAGCTCTGACCAATCACCTGTGGATAAGGTGATGCACTAAAAACCTCCGTGTGATTGCTTTGGTCACTAACAGGTTTCTACAGTCTTACATAGTTACCTTGGAAGACACAAAGTTGTCTTCAAAAAAAACAAAAAAACACTTGCAAACTACTTGCCAAGAAGTAGTGAAACTGTACAAGGGTGACACAACTTAGAAACAGATGTTCATCTTCAAAGCAGAAGCTGCACCTTTTGAAACATGTTTTAGCAGTAAGGCACAATTTTTTATCATTTTTCGGTTGCGTCACATTTTTAAGTTTCACTACCACTTGGTGAGTAGTAGTATGGACCAGGAAAGAGATTTATATGATACATACTTTATCATGAACCTGGTTTTTGTTCTTATGCGTTTCATTTTCACTTTCAGGATAAATCATTTTGATAGTCCGATGGCACATGTGGTTAATCAAAGCAGAATACAGTAAGGTCACATCATTCACAGCGGTTAGCAGCAAAGTTGGTGAATAAAACAAAGGAGGCTGATTGAAAAAAAAAAAAAAAAAAAAAAAAAAAAGAAAAAAAAAAATCACATCTGAACCGATGTAAATTACACAGTTCAAGGAAACACAAAATTACAAAGCCTGTAAATTAAAGACTTTTTTAAATTTATTTTTTTAAATTCCAGTTCCTTCCACAGTGGGACTTTCCCTGAGTGTCAGTTTCCAAAATGATCAGTCCAGCCTTAAATGTGTGTTTACGTTTTATGTAAACAACCTTCAGGGAAACATTTAATTATAAAGCCATTCAGGTTTCACCTTCATCCTGTCCAGTCCTGCTGGGAACTCAGCAAACCAGCAGCGTTTTCAGGAAAATCAAAGCTGCAGTTCTGACTTCAGACAGCAGAGGGAGCCAGAGTTTTAGTAAAGAAACCAGGAGCGAAACACACTGGGAGAGGCAGTTTTTAATGGTTGGAAAGTGATAACTACACAAACAGGTGAGAGAAAACAGCTCTTTAGGCTATACGTTTCTTTGACTGACTTTATACTTAGAAAAAAACAGGCCTTATTTGAGTCAAAATGTGAGTCATGGTGGAAAACCTTTGGGTTAAAGCCCAGAAAAGTCACTTTAATATACCCGATTATTAGATCTACTTCATATTTATATTTTGTCTTAATTTAAATTTTAAAAAATAATAATAAAACTACATTTTTTCTTGTCTGGATGCTTTTTCACACACTTTTCTTCTGCATCAAACTGTAAACTGTCAAACTAGGGGCTACTTTTAATATTATTGACTATTTTGATCATCCTTTAGTAATTTTATTTTATTTTTTTTAAGTCGGAACATACTAGTCTTTGCCTTTTTAGTGTCAGGTCTTGTTGGGGGTTTTTAGCCACGATTACAGTCAACCCAATATTTTTGGTTTTTCATAGGAAAAAAAGCAATTTAAGGGACTCAAATAAGCTATATAATATTTTCTAACTTTGCACTGGCCAAAGAAATATTCAGCCTTAGCTTTGGGATTGTATTTAAAAAACTGAATTGTTATCAACATCTTTCTGTTTGAATCTCAAGAACTAAAGCCTGAAAGTGACCCGAAAGTAAGAAAGCGAATTCTGACCTTTTACTTGAACCCACACTGCTGCCGCAGAGCAAAGTGCACCCAAAATTTGTGAGGTGGCACAAACGTTACTCTGATTCAAATCACGAGACGGCGCAGCAGAAAGATAAGCCCACACCGGGCTATGAGAGAGATTTGCCAGTCGGGTGAGTAATTAGAACTTCCATGTCGGCAGAAGTAAAAACATGAGGTGGGCGGATCACCGAGGTGTCATTTGGGACACGATTAGCATCATAATTATTAAAACTCTCAGGGCAGCCATGACTAATGCTGGCCATGTTCACTGCTGCTGCACTCATACTGAAATTTAATGGAAAAAAAACATAAATGAAAAGCAATAAACAGGATGTTTGACTCATTTCTGTCATTGCACTAACGCCCTGATTTCACTAGAATCCTAATTTAACATTTCGTCTTTGTTTTAAAGACCTTTCTGCACCTGAACTCAGAATAACACTGGTTTTCATCAGCGTTGCAGGCCTACATCGAGCAGAAGTGGGAATGTTTATCCATGGGTTGCTTTCTTTCATAAAATGTGGAGAGACTTAGACGAGTACAAAGCACTTAACTTGCTGTTGACACGGGTTGAGTCACGAAGCGTTCAGAGGCTGCAGGTTGCTGAAAACAAAACGATCTGACTCAGTTTGGCACACGTCAGCGAGTGAGTAAAAGCTGGGAAGCGGCTTCAAATTCTCCTCTCTTAACAGCCAATCAGGTGGTCGCTAATGCTTATATTCGTTATCTTCATTAATTGTCTATAAAATGTTAAAAGCCTTGACGGTGAAAACGAATCAGACATTTTCTTTTATTCCAGCCGCTACATGGTCAAGTTTAACATCTGTTCAGAACAGCAGAAAAACATTTGCAGACCAGGTTTGAGCCGAGCAAAAACCTCCAGGGATGAAAAACAAAGCCCACGTGAAGCGTCTGACTGCAGTTCCTTTAATGGCCACTTGAGGCTCTTTCCAAAAGTGAGTCAATCCAGCTTAACAGCAGAAATAAACATGCTTACAGCTGGCACAAGAGAAGGACTTGTCTCTTTGAATAGTTTCTCCCTCTGTAACATTTGCACAGTTTGAAATTTATAACTCAACCATTGGCAGCGAAGTAACACCTCTGCTCGCTGAAGCCTCCACTGAATTGGACCTACTGCATTTGGGATGCGGAAGCCTTTTGGAGCATTTTAAATGGATTATTAGGGGCAGTGTCCTGCAAGTTTTACATGTGTTCTTGATCCATTACAGCTGATTGAAATGACTAAATTACCTCCTCAACATGTCTTGAAGTTCTCCACAGGCCTGGTAACGAACTAATCATTTGATTCAGGTGTGCTGACCCAGGGTGAGATCTAAAACCTGCAGGACACCGGCCCTAGAGGCCTGGAGTTCCCCTGATCTAAATGATTCAGAGAATGAATGATTGGGAGAAAGTGCTGATGTGTTTGGAGAAAGCAAAAGTGCTGAGTATGACCCAAAGAACACCATCCCCACAGTCAAGCACGGAGGTGGAAGCATTATGGTTTGGCTTTATTTTTCTGCTAAGAGCACAAAACGACACCATTGCATTGCAAATTCAGCAGGGCCTAATTCAAATAATTATCTGCCCACTGCATGAGTCATTAACTGATATGATTTCCTGCTTGATTTGTTTTTAAAACACACACATCACAGACATCTACCCCAAGAGGTGTTGTAAGTTCTGTGTCTGCACAACGTAAACTTCATCAGATAGTGAGCACGAGGCTTACCATCCGATGATGAAATTGCAGATGACTGGGTGCTAGCCAACTTCTTTTATGACTGAAGATGGTATGCTACGAAGCGTTCAGTTGGACTTTAACACCAAACGAGTTTATGTGCCACTGCAGCATGTCAGTTTGATCCGTCCTCAACCCTCCCTGAGCCTGGCTGTGCTGGAGGTTTCCTCCTGTTAAAAGGACCTTTTTTCTTCCCACTGTTGCAAAGTGCTTGCTCAGTGGGGTTTTTTTTGTGTTTTTTTTTTTTACAATACAGTATAAAATGCCTTACTAGTGATGATTAATGATTAGTAGTCTGTAGTGGCTGCAGCTGTCCATTTCTACAAGAGTACAATTGCTGCTTTACCCCAACTTTAAAAAAGGGGGCAATCATAAACATTTAGACTCTACTACAGTAGCTTTGCATGATTCACAGTTTAAAATGATGCTTATTTGGACACCAGTGCAGCACCTCTGACGAAAGCAAGCACCGTCAAGCCTACTTCCTGGATTGACTGCCCCTTACCAAAATAAGCTTTTTGGATATACTTTACATGAGCATCTAATCACTGTAAATATGTATTTTTACAGAAAATAGTAGATAATGGCACAACAAATCAGGTATCTAGATATATTTTACTCATCTACAGTCAAAATATCTATGAAAAACTTCAGTAAATTTTCCTGAATTCAAACTACAGCTAACATCAAAGTCCGCAAACATACTCCCCATTCTGTTTTCTGTGGCAGAAACATGAAATAAAGACAGAGAAACTGACCTTTTTTTAATGAACCCTGATTATTATTTAATTACAAATGAAGATGAACAGATAGCAGTGAAACAGAAGTACATGTGGATCCTCCATGACATTAAAAAAAAAGTCTCCGTCTGTCCTCTGGAGTGAGCGCTCACCGCTGAGGTGGACATGAGAGGACAGACAGAGACCTGAGTGAAAACACAGGGGGACAGGTGGTTAAACAGTCCAATGCTCTTTGTTTTCTTACAGAGTCCTCCAAAAAAAATGGGAAAAAATATATATACACATCATCATAAAATGAAAACGACTGTTTCTGACCCCCTCGCCGCAGAGCACGTGGGGGGGTTAATGTGACCCTCCTCCTGGCCACGGTAACATGGTTATAAAATCAGCATAATTAAAACAAAAATAATAAAAAATAAAGAAGACTGCACTGAAGCCGACTAGTTACGGAAAGAGCGCAAACTCACAGAAAACCAGGAATTAATGAAGAGGCCGGGTCGTGGCGAGAGGATACAACGCAATTTTAAAAAAGAATATTTATGTTAATAAGATAATAATTACAAGAGTAACAGTAATACGTCTGAAATAATACAGAAGAAAAATGGTAAGAACAGCACTGATGTGGCTGAGGAGTGAAAATGTGAACCTGGTGGGAAACGGTTATTCTGTTGTCAGGTAAGGCAGCAGAGGTGTAACAGTTCGGGTGTTATTTTCCTCTACCAGACTTGTGTTAACTGCTACATCTGTCCTTGAAGTTCCCTCAGAGGCGTCTTTTCTGGAACTTCTTTACAATCGCCACTGAGATGTAATGACTAAAGGTGCGAGGTTGTAAAATGAGGACGACCGATGTCAGCGAGGCGATAAGCAGGACATACGGGAAAAGGTACGTGTTGAACAGGTGGCGTTATTTCTTTGTTTCTTTCTTTTGGTGCTCACTGCATCTATTTTCTGTCCTGTGGAGCTCACCGTGTAGGTTTTTTTTCCTGGTCACAGTTGAAAACATTTCCCATCATTGTGACCTCTCTCTCTGACCAATCACATTTAAGGAGTGGGATTTAAGAGAGCAACACTGCTCGAGAGAAGTGCCCTGAAAATGAGGCCACAGGTGTTTCTGGTGCCAAAGGTGGTGTCATTTCCACGCCCCGTCATTATCTGAGACAATGCTATGAGAGACGGGGGCGTTGAGCTACCAGGATGAGGCTGCTTTAAACAAATCAGGGGTGCCCGGTGTAATGTGACACCTCTGAGAGCAAATCAAGATCCAGGCAATTTCGCCAGACTTTACGTAATGAACGAAGAAACCCGGAGGCGCTCTGTCTTTAGGTAAATTTATACGCTTTTTATCTGAGCAGATATGCAGACTCTATGCTGTCAGGGTCCTTCATCAGAGCTGGTGGGATTTTTACTCATCAGCTTCAAAAATAAACTTAAAACGTCACTTTACGCGAAGACAAAGCACTTCCTCAGTGGTTTCCTCTTAAATTTTCTTGCACCACATAATGTCTGCTACCTGCCTCACTGAAAAGCACCTCAAATGTTCTCATAGACACATTTGCCTGGACTATTTTTTAAGAATATAAGCTCATGTGAGGTACCATATTTGTTTTAGTCAGACTACCCATCCACAGCTTGTTGTTCTATCTAGGGGAGAGGGTGTCCAAACACCCCTGTGGACACGTACCACGAGGCTTTTTCTCGTGCCTGATGGAGACAGCTGATGATTGGTTTAGGACATGGATTTGAGACTGGAGCTGGTTGGACAAACAGGACTAAAACCTGGGCCAGGACTCTCTGCAGACTGAGCTGAAAAGCTGTGTGTGTGTGTGTGTGTGTGTGTAAACTGCTTAACCATAGAAACCACACACACACAAGAATGAGCGAGTCAGATTATGGGAAGTCCCTCTCTCTCTCCACTCTGCCCTGAGGTTTTGTGATGCAGTTTCCTCGCTGCGTGCGATTGGCTGCAGTTTCTATGGCTGTGCCAAAAGACTGCGGAGGCGTCTGATGTCAGGTGTGATGTCATGTTTCCCTTTATTGTAGCCACAGTAAAGCCTCGCTAACCATCATACTCTGTGTGTGCGCGCGTGTGTGTAGAAGCTGTGTGTGTGTGTAGACTTCAGATCAGCACAGACACACAAAGCTTCGAGTCCACAGTCAAAGTCCAGTCCTATCACAGCTTCGGCCCTGCTGACCTCGTGTGGTGACATGAAGTTGAATATCTGTGTCGTCCAATCAGAAAGCGCCCTGAACACACGAGCCTGTTCCCCGCTCCCTGTTTTGCGACCTTCACCTCTTTTAAGCTGATTTTTAAGTTTGAGGCGGGTGGAGAGGGAGCAAAAGGGAGGGGAAACCCCCCCCCAAAAAACAAACCCTAAATTTGCCTTTCTTGTGACCGACTGTGGGCTGAGGTGGTTAAACTCCACCCAGCTGCCACTCCACGGGCATTAAAACAAACACACCAGATAACAGGGTGATAATGACTTAACCCAGGTCAGGTTAAATCAGCAGTTCTCAAACTGTGGAACATGAAGTGGAACTAAAACGAACAAATGTGATGCCTGAAAGTTTGATAAGGAAAAAAAAAAAAAGTGTGAGGTGTGAACTTTAAAGTTCGAGAACCACCGGGTTAAAAGTTCACTCCTTTCTCCTCGTCACACCCTCCGTCCCCTGAATACACAATAACTGCTTCCCCCGTTTTTTTTACCAATATAAATATAAAACTCTGATACCAGTGGCCTTTTGTTGATGCAGCTCAACGGTCAAAGAGAAGGCAAGGGTGAGAAGGCAAAGGCTGAATTATACTGGTAATAATATGCCCATTAGAGTATTTACACACATCTTTACCATTAAAAATAGTAGGATTCTCCTGATTTGTATCAAATGACCATATTGAAATATAATATTTGAATTCAATATATATTTGAATAAAATATATATGTGTAGATTTACTTATTCTGTATCTTTTACAAAAGCAGAAGGCATGGTGGTACTCTGTGAGTGTGTGAGATAAAACATTAAGCTGGGGGTAGGTCAATAAAACTTGAAAAGAAAAAAAAAAAAAAAAAAACAAAAAAACTTACCT